>PVJI01012493.1:0-51453 GCA_004026765.1 Micronycteris hirsuta | reverse complement strand
TGATAACCAATGCTTTGAACTCACTATCTGATAGTTGGCTTGCCTCTGTTTCGGTTATCATTCTTTCTGGGGCTTCCTCCTTTCCTTTCATTTTGGGAATTGTTTCTTTGTCTTCCCATTGTTTGTGAGACACTTCTTGCTAGCCTCTGTTTCTTAAATTGATCTGTCAAGTTCTCTGGAGTAGCGAAGTTGATTTTTTTGTCATTGTCTCTGTTTTTAGGGTTGACCCTTGTCTGGGTCTAGCTCTGTTCTCTTTTCAACTCCAGGTTTTAATGACTCACTCAGGACCAGGATGCTTGTAGGTAGCAGAGCTGGGATTCAAACACAACTATTTCTGACTCGAAAGTTTACGTTGTCTCCACTGTGCATACTGTCTTCCCACATCGGAGATTCAGGATAGCAGGATTCCACTCCCAGCTCTGCTGACCAGCCCGGTGCCCTTACCATCTTTTTCTATGCTCATATATATATTAGTTGTTGTTTTTAATAATAAAAGGATTGTGTAATTGTAAAATTTTCAAACAATACAGAAAGAGTATAGTATAGAGTGAAAGTTCCTCACATCCTCACCCCTGTCACAGTACTCATGGATAAGCACTAACATATTGATGTGTATTTGCCCTGGCTGGTGTGGCTCAGTTGATTGAGCACTGGCCTGTGAAGCAAAGGGTTGCTGGTTCGATTCCCAATCAGGGCACATGCCTCAGTTGTGGGCCAGGTCCCCAGTAGGGGGCATGCGAGAGGCAACCACACATTGATGTTTCTCTCCCTCTCTTTCTCTCTCCCTCCCTTCTAAAAATAAATAAATAAAATCTTAAAAAAACATATTGATGTGTATTCGATGTAAATACTTTCAGATGTTTTCTATGCATTTACAAAGAAACATGTGTGCACACAGACATGTGTGCTAACACAGACATACACACATACACATACATTCAAAAAAAAGGTGCTCTTTGAGGCTTTTTTTTGTTTTGTTTTAAGCCGGCAGTAGTTCGAAGCTTTGAAATTAACTAGTTTAGGGAGCGTTAGTGTTCTTATCATTTTCTTCAAGTAGAACAATGCAGCCATATGCCAGTCATTCTCTGGATTTAGTACTTGATGCTTGGAATGTGATCAGATGCTGAATGCTATTAACAAAGCCTTTGAAAGAAGGCCCATTCATGTACCTTGTAGACACAAGGCCAAAGTTGAATGTAGTGGCCAACTAACTGAGCAGCTGGAAAGGGAGTGAGAAAAAGAAGAACACACTAACATTGGTAGTAAGTTGATGGCCATGGGAATCAGATTATGTGGAGAAGTATCCCAAAATTCCTATAATTTTGGAAATAAAAGCAATAATTAGAGTTTTATAGTCTTTTAACCTCAATTGTTAAATTGGTGTGTTGTAAAACAAACAAAAAATACCTGGATATGGTCTAAATAAGACTGTTTTCTATCATACCTAAAATTGGAAAATTCCAAGATTCTCATTTTAAAAATTGGTTAGATACAAAGAATAAGCTACAGTAATGTATGTTTGATTAATGCCATCTCTCTAAACTCTTTAATGTCAACTCACTGTTCTTTTTTTCAAAAAATATTTTTATTTACTTATTTTTAGAGAGAGGGGAAGGGAAGGAGAAAGAGAGGGAGAGAAACATCAATGTGTGGTTGCCTCTTATGCACCCCCTACTGGGGACATGGCCCACAATCCAGGCATGTGCCCTGCCTGGGAATCAAACCAGTGACCCGTTTGTTCACAGTTCGTTGCTCAATCCACTGAGCCACACCAGCTTACTGTTCTTCATTGTCAACCACTACATGTGCTGTTCTTTTAGTTTAGGCAGGCCTATTGTATCACAAAAGACACTGTAGTGATTTCTATCATGCTAACAGATATTTGCCATTTTAAAAGTATATTTTATTGATTATGCTATTACAGTTTTCCTAATATTTTCTCTCCTTTATCCCCCCTCCACCCTGCACCCCCTAACCCCCCAACATTCCCCTCTCCTCTTAGTTCATGTCTATGGGTTTTACATATAAGTTCTTTGGCTTCTCTGTTTCCTATACTATTCTTAACCTCTCCCCATCTATTTTATGCCTACCAATTATGCTTCTTATTCCCTGTACCCCCCATTTTCCCTTCCTCCTCTCCACTGAAAACCTTCCATGTGATCTCCATTTCTCTGGTTCTGTTCCTGTTCTAGTTGTTTAGTTTTATTTTTTTTAGTCTCAGTTGATAGTTGTGAGTTTGTTGTCATTTTACTGTTCATAGTTTTTGGTCTTCTTTCTCTTAGATAAGTCCCTTTAACATTTCATATAATAATGGTTTGGTGATGATGAACTCCTTTAACTTGACCTTATCTGGGAAGCACTTTATCTGTCCTTTCATTATAAATGATAGCTTTGCTGGATAGAGTAATTTTGGATGTAGGTCCTTGCCTTTCATTACTTTGAATACTTTTTTCCAGCCCCTTCTTGCCTGTAAGGTTTCCTTTGAGAAATCAGCTGATGGTCTTATGGGCTCTCCTTTGTAGGTAACTCTCTCCTTTCCTCTTGCTGCTTTTAAGATTCTCTCTTTATCTTTAATCTTGGGTAACTTAATGATGGCATGCCTTGGTGTGTTCCTCCTTGGGCCCAATTTCTTTGGGACTCTCTGATCTTCCTGGACTTCCTGGAAGTCTATTTACTTCACCAGATTTGGGAAATTTTCCTTCATTATTTTTTCAAATAAGTTTTCAACTTCTTTCTCTGGTTCTTCTCCTTCTGGCACCCCAATGATTTGATGTTAGAGCACTTATAGTTTTCCCAGAGGTTCCTAAGTCTCTCCTCATTTCTCTGAATTCTTGTTTCTTCATTCTGTTCTGGCTGAATGTTGCTTTCTTCCTTTTGTTTCAAATCATTGATTTGAGTCCAGGTTTCCTTCCTTTCACTGTTGATTCCCTGTATATTTTCCTTTATTTCACTTTGGGTACCCTTCATTCCTTCCTTCATTTTGTGACTGAGCTCAGTCAATTATGTGAGCATCCTGATTACCAGTGTTCTGAACTCTGCATCAGATAAGTTGTCTATCTCCTCGTCACTTAGCTCTTTTTCTGGAGTTTTGATCTGTTCTTTCATTTGGGCCATATTTCTTGGTCTCAACACACCTGTTATTTTTAAGGAGGTGAGGCCTTAGGTATTATCCATGATAGGGCAACTCTCTTTGTGATGTTGTGGTGCTGTCGGTCTGGGTGAATGTTCCTTTAACTCCTTGTTGTTGGAGTTCCATGCAGTTTAATTTTCTGGCACTTCTGGTTGTTTATTGTTTTTAGATTTGTTGGTATCCTTCTTTCGGTTGTGCGAGGAAGCAAAGTGTTTCTACCTACACCTCCATCTTGGCCGGAACTTATTTTTTCCTTTTAATAATATTTCACAAGAAACCTTGATGAAGTCATTAAAACCAGACCTGAAATAATTGACTTTTGCTAATTTGAAAGGCCTAACAGGGAATAGTCTCTATGGCAGGTGTAGAATTCCATTTCTTCCAGAAAATTACTGGCCCAGTAGATGCTCTGTCTAATTGCAAAAGAAATTCCATTTAAAAAAAGGTTCACCTTTTATCATGAATACTGCACAGGCACAATGTATTAAGACAATGTCTTCCCATGTAGCAGTTTACGACCTTGAACTTCTGAATGCTGATATTCATTGTTCACATACCATTGATAAATATCCATCTGTTTTCATTCTCCATCAGTGAGTTGCAAGAACACTTGAATTCTAGTCCCTGGAAGTTTTATAATGACTCACATTATAGGCTTTCTCACAGAAGTAAAGTAGGTTAGTGTTCCAAAGCCTTGAATTGAAAACAGAGGTTGTCTGTGAAAAATAGTTCTATTTAAACTGCCTTAGAGAAGAATCAACAAGGAAGAGCAGCTATTTTTATACCATAGCGTAAAGATAAGAAACCTTGGACCGATAATTTGCATGTGACCGTGGGCTTAACTTAATGCAACTTGCAGCAATTTTCTGAGTTCTTAGCCTTTTCCACCTGTACTGACACACATATACAGACAATTTCTTCAAGTCGAGTATAATATGAATATTGTATGAATTCCAAAGAGACCTCAGGTGTTAAAAGGCAAGCTACAGTGCCCTGATAATGGCCTTTGAGATGGAGAAATGCTTTGCGCAGTGACCTAGTTTTCTGGGGGAGGCATTGGGTAGATGATAGTAATATGAGAAGTGATGAAGTCTGCACCACTTTTGGGCTGAGTGATATCAAGTTTGAGAGGAAGTTATTGAAGGTTTGGGGTTGCTGATCTTGGGTAGGTAAATATGCTGAGTGTTAACTAGAGGTGGCATTAAGTTGGCAAAGCTGGAGGGGTGTAGGGGTAAAGGGCTATAAGTGAAATAGTAGCTGATAAATAGGCAGGGCATGCTGGCTGGTCTTTTAACTTTTTACTCTTTCATCACTGTTTATCTCTTTCTCCTTCTGGCTTAATTTCATTCTTTCCCCCTCTTCCTCGTGGTGTAGGAGCGGCAGGGATCAGCTTCAAGGAGGCTATGGGCTCCTTAAAATTTCAGTAAAGGGAAGGATCTGTAGTCTGTGTAAGCTTCTCAGAGTTTCTCAGATCCAGAACTCTTCTCTGTTCTCCCACGTAATTCCAGGTCTCTCATTATGAAACTTTAGAGTCCTTTACTTTGGAAGTTCCCCTTTCTTTGAGTCATTTCATTCTCTTAGTTCCTCTTTTATTTATTTAGACATAAAATGGAAACAAAGATTGCTTTATTCAATTTTATTTATTGAACAATTGTACCTTTTATTGAAAAAAATCAAATGAGTGAGTTCTTATATTTATTGCCCATAAAACCTACTTAAATATTTTTAAATTTTTTTCTTCTTTGGGAAAGTTGCTATAAGTAGAAACAAGATTTTCCATCCCTTCTTTGGAGGCTTGTATTCTTCAGACCTATGGAGAAATAATATTCATAATAAGAACTAGCAATTATTGGTTGAGCTTACTCTGTGCCAGGGACTACATGCAATGTCTTACCCACTTCATGGGGTTGTTGTGAAGACCGAGAAACTCATGTATATGAAGTGTTTACTGCAATGCCTGGCATATAGTAAGCTGTCGATAAAAGTGAGTGATTATTACTGTTATTGTTACTACTATTACCACTATTATTGAGGTTTTGGAATAAGACACAGTCGGTGGCCTTGAAAAAGCAAAGTTCAAGGTATAATGACCAAAATTCTTGCCAGATACAGCAAGGCTGCTGGGAAGAGGATAGCACAGATTCTAGGGATATGGCAGAGGAATAATGGTCTGGAAGCAACAGGAGGAGTAAACAATAGGCTGACAACTGCCCAACTTCCAGCCTTGGAGATAAGGTATGACTACTTGTTTTTATTCCACAAACATCAATTTTATTATTCTTTTTTAATTTTAAATTACAGTTGACATACAACACTATCAACACTATTTAGTTTCAGGTGTACAACCCAGTGATTAAACATTTATATAACTAATGAAGTAATTTCCCTGCATCTGATAGGTTGAACTCTGCATCTGAGAGGTTGGCTATCTCTTCATCCCTTAGTTATACTTTTTTCTGGAGGTTTGATCTGTTCTTTCATTTGGGCCATATTTCTTTGTCTTGGTGTGCCTGTTATGTAGTAAGGGGCAGAGCCTTAGCTATTCGCCAGGATGGAGCAACTCACTTTACTGTGTTGTGGTGCAGTATGTGGGGTCCAAGAGGGAACAATGCCATTTGCTTTGGCTCTCCACTGGCTTTCAGTCACTTCCCCAGTACCCACAAGCAGATTGGACCTTTTGTGTGCTGATTCCCGGGTGGGTGGGTTTGTGTACATTCTAGGACCCTGTGGTTCTCTCTAATGAACTCTCCTGTGATGCTGGGAGTTTCTCCCACCATCGCAATCCCCACAGATTTTTATAGGCAAAGGTTTTGAGGGTCTCTTTTACCATGCTGGAACCCTGGGTTGCGTGGTCTGTCTCGCTCCCTAGTTGTTCCTCCCGGTTTATCTGCACACAAATGTGGGACCACCTGGTCTGCCAGCCACTACCTTGCTGTGAGTCCTCTCCATCCTGGCTGCCCATCTCTGCCCCTCCTACCAGTCTGGATGAATGTTTCCTCTTTAACTCCTTGGTTTTCAGACTTCCATACAGTTCGATTTTCTGCCAGTTCTGGTTATTTTTTGTTTTTAAATTTGTTGTTGTTCTTCCTTTGGTTGTGCAAGGAGGCAAAATGTATCTACCTATGCCTCCATCTTGGCTGGAAGTCCTCCTTTAGCCTTTTCTTGTGTGGGAAGCTCTTCATATGTCCTTCAATTCTAAATGATACCTTTCCTAGGTAGAGTAATCTTGGTCACAGGTTCTTGATTTTCATAACTTGGAATATTTCATGCCAATCCCTTCTGGCCTACAATGTTTCTGTTGGCAAATCAGCTGGTAACCTTATGGGAGTTCCCTTGGAGGTAACTAACTGTTTTTCTCTTGATGATTTTGAGATTCTTTCTTTGTCTTTAAACTTTTGCATTTTAATTATGGTGTGTCTTGATGTGGGCATTTGTGGGTTCATCTTGTTTGGGACTCTCTGAACTTCATGGACTTGTATGTCTATTTCCTTTACCAGGTTAGGAAAGTTTTCTGTCATTATTTTTTAAAGTATTTTTTGACATTTTAAATATTTAATCTTCCCTGGCTGGTGTGGCTCAGTGGTTTGAGTGCCGGCCTGAGAACCAAAGGGTCACCAGTTCAATTCCCACTCAGGGCACATGCCTGGGTTGCAGGCCAGGTCCCAGTAGGGAGGAACATGTGAGAGGCAACCACACATTGGTATTTTTCTCTCTCTCTCTCTCTCTTTCTCCTTCCCTTCCCCTCTCTCTAAAATAAATACAATCTTTTAAAAATAAATATATAATCTTTATTATATTTTCCATTAACATTTAGTCCGCTTATACCCCTATCTCCCCAGCAATCACCACACTGTGGTCAATGACCATGAGTCTTTTTTCTTTTTTCCTCAATCCCTCCACCCCCAAACCTCATCCCCCACTAGCTGTCATCCTGTTCTTCATCTATGTGTGTCTCTCTGTTTTACTTGTTAGTTCAGTTTGTCTGTTAGACTCCTCATATGAGTGAAATCATATTATATTTGTCTTTCTCTGACTGGCTTATTTCACTTAGCATAATGTTTTTTAGGTCCATCCATACTGTTTCAAAGGGTAAAAATTTCTTCTTTTTTACATCCAAGTAGAATTCCATTGTATAAATGCCCCATAGTTGTTTGATCCTCTCATCTACTGATAGACACTTGAGTTGCTTCCATATCTTGGCCATTGTAAATAATGCTGCAATGAACATAGGGGCGCTAATGTTCTTTAAAATTAGTGTTTTGGGGTCCTTGGGATATATTCCCAGAAGTGGGAATGCTGGGTCAACAGGCAGATGCATTTTTAATTTTTTGAAGTATCTCCATACTGTCTTCCACAGTGGCTACACCAATCTTGATAGGAATTGCATTAAATCTATAAATTGCTTTGTGTAGTATGGACATTTTAATGATGTTAATTCTTCCTGTCAATAAACATGTTATGTGCATCTACTTATTTATATCTTCTTCAATTTCTTCGGAGTCTTATAATTTTCAGAGTATAGGTCTTTTACATCTGTGGTTAGTTTTATTCCTAGGTATTTTAGTTTTGAAGTAATTATGAATGGGATTGTTTTCTTAATTGCCCTTTCTGTTAGTTTGTTATTGGCATATAAAAATGCAACTGTTTTCTGGATATTCATTTTGTATCCTGCTACTTTGCCAAATTCATCGATCAGTTCTAGCAGTTTCTTGGAATCTTTGGGGTTCTCTATGTACAAAATCATGTCATCTGCAAATAAAAACAGTTTAAATTTTTCCTTTCCAGTTTGGATTCCTTTTATTTCTTCTTGTCTGATTGCTGTGGCTGGGACTTCTAGTACTAAGTTGAATAAGAGAGGTGGAAGTGGACATCCCTGTCTTGCTCCTGATCTTAAGTGAAATGCTTGTGTTTTTTTCCCATTCAGTATGACGCTAGCAATGGGTCTGTCATATATGGCCTTTATTATGTTTAGGTATGTTCCCCCTAATCCCACTTTGCTGAGAGTTTTTATCATAAATGCATGCTGGATTTTATCAAAAGCTTTTTCTGCACCTATTGATATGATCATGTGGTTTTTATCCTTTGTTGTATTTACATGGCGGATCATTTATTGATTTGAGAATGTACCAACCCTACATCCCCAGAATAAAACCCTCTTGATCATGGTGTATGATGTTTTTTATGCATTGCTGCATTCAGATGGCTAGTGTTTTGTTGAGGATTTTACCATCTATATTCATCAGTGATATTGCCTATTATTTTCCTCCTTTGTAGTGTCTTTATCTGGTTTTGGAATTAGGATAACGCTGGCTTCATAAAAGGACTTTGGGAGTCTTCCTTCCTCTTGAATTTCATGAAATAGTTTGAGGAGAGGTGTTATTTCTCAGAATGTTTGGTAAAATTCACCTGTGAAGCCATCTGGTCCAGGACTTTTGTTTGTTGGGAGCTTTTTGATTACTGCTTCAGTTTCATTAGCTGTAATCTGTCTATTCAGATTCTCTGATTCTTCCTGATTTATTTTTGGAAGATTGTATGTTTCTAGGAATTTATGTATTCCATCCAGGTGTCCAGTTTGGTTGGCATATAATTGTTCATGATATTTTCTTACAATCCTTTATGTTTCTTTGGTGTCAGTTGTTATTTCTCCTCTTCATTTCTGATTTTACTTATTTGGGTCCTTTCTCTTTTTTCTTGATAAGTCTGGTTAAAGGTTTGTTAATCTTGTTTATCTTTTCAAAGAACAAACTCTTCAGTTCATTGGTCTTTTGTATCAGTTTTTTAGACTCTATTTCAGTTATTTCTGCTCTGATCTTAATTGTTTCCTTCCTTCTACTCACTTTGGGCTTTGTTTGTTGTTCCTTTTCAAGTTTCTTTAAGTGTGAAGTTAGATTGTGTATTTGAGTTTTTTCTTGTTTTTCTTTTCTTTTTTCCTTCTTTTCTCCTTCCTTCCTTCCTTCCTTCCTTCCTTCCTTCCTTCCTTCCTTCCTTCCTTCCTTCCTTCCTTTTTTCTTTCTTTCTTTCTTTCTTTCTGTCTGTCTGTCTGTCTGTCTGTCTTTTGAGAAAGGCCTGTAATGCTATGAATTTCCCCCTTAGGACTGCTGTCCCAGCATCCCACAGATTTTGGATTGTTGTGTCCTCATTTTCATTTGGTTCAAGGTATATTTTGATTTTTTCCTTGATCTCATTGTTGACCCATACATTGGTTAATAACATGCTATTTAGCTTCCCTGTCTTTGTGTGTCTTTCAGTATTCTTCTTCCAATTGATTTCTAGTTTTATAGCATTGTGGTCAGAGAAGATGCTTGGTATGATTTCAATCTTCTTAAATTTATTGAGACTAGTTTTGTGTTCCACTCTGTGTTCCATCCTAGAAAACAATCCATGTGCACTTGAAAAGTATGTATATTTTGCTGCTTTGGGGTGAAATGCTCTGAAGATATCAATTAAATCCATTTGATCTAGTGTGTTGTTTGAGGCCACTGTCTCCTTGTTTATTTTCTGCCTGGAAGATCTATTCATTGAAGTCAATGGAGTGTTAAAATCCCCAACTATGACTGTATTTCTGTCAGTCTCTCCCTTTATGTTCATCAAGATTTGCTTTACCTATTTAGGTGCTCCTATATTGGGTGTGTAAATGGTCACTATGCTTATATCCTCTTGTTGGATTCCTCCCTTTTTCATTATGTAATGTCCTTCTTTGTCTCTTACTATAGCCTTGGTTTTAAAGTCTATTTTGTCAGATCTATGTACTGATACCTTCAGCTTTTTTTCTTTTCCATTTGCATGAAATATCTTTTTCCATCCTTTTACTTTCAGTCTTTGTGTATCTTTCAATCTGAGATGGGTTTCTTGGAGGCAGCATATATATGGATCTTGTTTTCTTATCCATTCAGTTACCCTCTGTCTTTTGGCTGGAGCATTTAAGCCATTTTCATTTAAGGTGATTATTAATAGATACGTATGTAGTGCCATTTTATTGTTAGACTCTTTTCCTCTGTTTTTTCTTTCACTTCTTCTTCTCCTCCCTCTTCTTCCTCCTCTTCCTCTTCTCCTTCTCTTTCCCCTTCCTCTCCTTCTTCTTCCAGCAAGCCTTTTAATACTTGTAGCGGTTGGTTTGGTGTAAACAAACTCCTTTAGTTTTTTCTTGTCTGAGAAGCTCCTTATTTCTCCTTCGATTTTAAATGATAGCCTTCCTGGGTAAAGTAGCCTTGGTTGTAGGTCCTTACTTTTCATCACCTTGAATATTTCATGCTACTCCCTTGTGGCCTGAACTGTTTCTGATGAATAATCAAATGACAGTGTAATTGGTGCTCCCTTGTATGTAAATACCTGCTTTCCTCTCACAGCTGTTAGGATTCTCTCTTTATCTCTAAGTCTTGTCATTTTAATTATGATGTGTCTCAGTGTAGGCCTCTTTGGATTCAACTTGTTTGGGATTCTCTGAGCCTGGACTTGTATGACTTTTCCCCTTCACACGATTAGGGACATTTTCAGTCATTATTTCTTCAAATAGGTTCTCGGTCCCTTACTCACTCTGTCCTCCCCCTGGTATTCCCATGAGGCAGACGTTGTTACTCTTCATGTTGTCCAAGATGCTACTTAAGCTCTCCTCATTTTTTTTAAAGATTTTATTTATTTATTTTTAGACAGAAGAGAATGGAGGGAGAAAGAGATGGAGAGAAACATCAATGTGTGGTTGCATCTCACATGGCCCTCCTGTGGACCTGGCCTGCAACCCAGGCATGTGCCCTGACTGGGAATTGAACCGGCAACCTTTTGGTTTGCAGCCCACGCTCAATCCACTGAGCTACACCAGCCAGGGCATCATTAAAAAAAAATTCTTTTTTCTTTTTGCTGCTCTGCTTGATTGTTTTATTCTACTTTGTCTTCCAAAATATTGATTCAATCCTCTGCTTCATCTAACCTACTGTTTATTCTTTCCAATGTATTATTTATCTCAGATATTGCATTCTTTTATTTATCACTGGTCCTTTTTTGTGGTGTCTATGTCTTTTCATGCTGTTGAGTATCCTTATAATCATTACTCTAAAATTTCTATCTGATAAATTACTGTCCCCGTTTCTTCTAGTTCTTCTGGAAAATTCTCTTGTTCTTTCATTTGAGGTCTATTTCTTTGTCGTCCCACTTTGGCTGCTTCTTTGTATTTTCTGCCTTAGATGTTAAGATAATCAGTCATCAAACCAATGATTTGTAATGTAATCAAGCTGTAATCAGCAGTCTGGCTTAAGCACCACAGGGTCAGGTAGGTAATTTCTGTGGACGGGCTATTGCTTCCTCTTAGGCTGATGCCATTCAGAGAGGAATGCTCTGCCTGAGAGAGATGGCTCCTGCAGTATGGGGGATGACTCAGCACATGAATCCTTGTTCCCTCAGTTCTCTCCCCAGAGCCACCAAACCCAGACTCTTCTCAAGTGTCTGTAGTCCACTCTGCCCTCCTTTTGCTGACACCCAGGGTAGGAGGCTGCAAATGAAAATTTGTGCTTTGGCCCTTTAAAAGGCTCTCTGCATCTCCAGCTGACTCTCCCTGTGCGACAGAATCCTTGCTGCTTTTCACAGATGGATGTTATCTGGGTTCCTTTCTGGCTGGTGAGCCCAGCTTGGGATTTAGACTCCACATTTCTCAGGGGGAAGTCCCCCCTCCTGCTGAAATATACCTCTGGCAATTCAGCAGCTGCCCATGGAAGCCTAGCCAGCCCTCTCATATCTCCTTCACATTCCCTACCAGTCACATTGTAGTCAAGTGTTTTCTTCTGTCTGTCTGTGTTTGTAAGGCTTCTCTCCAGCTAGTGTTCAGTTGGTTATTTAAGATAATTTCTCTACAATTTAGTTGTACTTCCAGATTGGTCATGGGAGGAGGTTAGTGTAGCTTCTACTTACTCCTCTGCCATCTTGGATCTGTCCTCAAATATGTTTTAAATTTCTTGCTCTCTCTTCTCCTTCTGGCACTTCCATGATGCGAATGTTGGTACACTTGATGTTGTCCCAGAAGATACTTACATACTATCTTCATTTGGGGGGGTTCTTTTTTTTTGTTTTTGCTGTTCTCATTGGGTGTTTTCTGATTTCCTCTCTTCCAAATCACTGATTTGATTATCTGCTTCATTTTCCTCCACTGTTGATTCCCTGTAATTTATTCTTCATTTCAGTTAGTGTATTCTTCATTTTTGACTGGTTAGTTTTATGGTTTCTATGTCCGTTTTCACGCTGTTGAAGTTCTCACTATGTTCCTTGAGCATTCTTATAGGCATTGTTTTGAACTCTGTATCTGGTAGTTTGCTCTCTCCAGGTGCACCCCCTGTGTGGGTTGTGTACACTGTCCTGTTGTAGTGAAGCCTTGTTTGCTGTTGGCACATCACTAGTTGGAAGTTGACCTCCAGACCAATTGGTTTCAAAGACAGGCTTTGGCTATAGTGAAGGAGCTTCTGTGCAGGGGCCAACCCCATGGAGCAGAACTTGCTTCAGTGGGGCTTTGGTGCTCACTGAGTCCACCCCTTGTGTTATTCATGGGAGTATTTGGGTGGTGCTTTGATGTGGTCTGAAGCTATCTACCAGGTGCACTGGCTCTGGAGCCTCCTGGGAGGTGCAAGGTCAGCCACCACCTGTGTCCTGCCCTGGGCCCCTTGGCATGTGCTACTGAGCTATCTGCAGATGGCTGCTACTTGTGCTGGGTTTGGAGGTATGCAGATGAGGACAAGCTGCAAACTGAGGCTGGCTGCAGCTAGTGCTAGGCCTGGGTCCATTTAGCAAGAGGTACCGGGTACACAGAGACTAGATGCTGCTTGTTTGAGAGATTTTAATAAAGTTTGTAACATGAGGCAAGACAGGCCATTTGTATGGAAATGTCACTGGAAGCAGCCTTGGTGGGCCCACAAATTGAGTGTATCCAGGTCTCAGGGAATCACCAGGGTGGGGTGAATAGTGTGAACCAAGTTGATGGAGACTCAGATATGGCACCTGCCTGCCAGCTCTATAGGGAGGGCTCTGAAAAGGAACAATGACCTCTGCCAGCACTTCTGTCCGGGAGAAAGCTGTTCCTCCAGCCCTTGCCCTGATGCCAGACCATTCAGTTCCTCCCTTATGTCCCTGCGGCCTTTCCAGTTGCTGCCCAAGTGTGAGAGCTCAGAGAGAGTGAGTACAATTAAGTCCATGTGTAGGCCCTTTAAGAGGAGCTGCCTGGGACTCCAGAAGCCCTCCATCTCACTCATTCACAGTCCTTACTTATTTTTACATCCAGAAGGTATGGGGACTTCTCTTCCTGGCAATGGAACCCTGGGTCTGGGACTCCTTGTTCATCAGGGTGTACCTCTGCAGCTGAGATATCACTACAGATTTTTAACTGCCACATGTGGATGTGGCACCAGCCTGTTTTGCACCTCTGCACCTCCTACCAATCTCCATGTAACTTCTTTTTTTATATCCTTAGTTACAGGACTTCTGTTCATCTAGATTTCAGTCATTCTGAATGATGGTTGTTCTGTGATTTAGTTGTAATTTTGATGTGGTTGTGGGAGGGTCCAAGAACCATGTTTAACTATGCTGCCATCTTGACTGGAACTGAAGATATGACTACTTCTGAAAATAGTCTCTAGCAAGGCTAACTATTGTAGTGAATAAGAGCACATCCAGATTTGGTTGTCATTCCTAGCTGTGTCATTCACTAGCTGTATGACCTTTAATAAATCACTTAACTATTCAGAGTCTCAGTTTCTTCATCTGTAAAATAGGGGCTCTAATGGAATTTAATTCAGAGGGTTGTGTGATAACACATACGAGATGATAATAAATGTGAAGTAACCTTAAAGTGTCTTCTACCTAGTAAATATCGTTAATATTCCTACCACCTTACAAAGTAAGGATGAGTACCCAATTTTACAGTTGAGAAAATCAAGATTTAGAGGGTTTGTTTAAGGAACAATTAATAAACTAAGACCACAGTTTGAACTATGATCAATGTGCCCCAAAGCCTGTGATATTTCCCAGGAACAATATTCTTATTAATTTTAAATAATCATAAATAAGGAGCAGAATGTTATTTATCACTTTAAAATAATAACATCGAACCCCAAATATGTTCCTTAGCCCTCAAGGTACCCTGGCTGTTCATATCACTTGCTTTCAACTCCAGGTAAAATGAGTTGTTTGTTACCTACGGTTTGGTGGAGTTATTTTTTTCTTCTTTTTCAAAGCCCACTTCCCCCTTTAAGTAAATTAGTCTTATTTCTGTGAAACAAAGGTGTTTCTGATGTTTCAGCCTTTTCATCTCTAGCTAAGCATCTACCTTTTGGCTAACTTTTACTTTCAGTTTGATGACTGCTGCCCCAAACACAAGGGCCTCAGTTCTAAGCATTTTCTGGAACTCAGTATCTTTGTGAGAATGATACTACTGCTGGGCTAAGATTATATAAAAATTCTAGACCTCATGTTTTCAGAAGGCCTACCTGCTTCTCTCACCCCTTACATGATACTGCACTTACACCATTGGCTTCAGGGTTTTTTTTTTTGTTTGTTTGTTTGTTTGTTTTTTGCCATATGGCATTGCTGGCTCTGGCATCTGATAATATCTGCAGCTTTTGTGATACTTCTTTTTTTGAAATAAAATGCCCCTTTAGTACTGCTGGCATAAGCCCTGTTTAGTACTGCTTGCATATGGTGTTCCTAGAACCTCACTGTTGTTACCCTTAAGAGAGGTGAAAGGGGGCATATTTATCTTACTGAACTTGGGGTGAGCAAGGGTTCAGTAGGATTAATCTCTCAGGGAAATAAGTGGAATTGTAAGTGGGAATCATTATTAATTGCATGGTCTGAATTTATTTGACAGAAAATTGTTGCTTGTGCATTATGAAGAAAGCACTGTGCTGAATACTGCAGGAATACAAAGATGTGGTTTCTGTCCTTACAGATAATATGAGTTAATACAGGGCTAAAACAACTGTTAAAGTCTTTTTAGAGTTTGAAGTCCACAAGGGAAGTCCAAAAAAGGAAAAAAAATCTATGGGAAAAGAGCGTCTTTAGGACTGGAAAAAGGCTCACAAAGGAAGTGATATCTGACTCTGGCACAAAATAGGTGTTCAAGAAATATTTATTAAATTGGGGTTAGACAAATAAAGTATGACAAAGGGTACTATAAATGGAATGAGTGATATGAACAACATGTGGAGGCAAGAACAGTCATAATTTCAGGATGACTATTAAAAAACCTAAAGGCAAATGCTGGCGAGGATGTGGAGAAAGGAAACCCTTGTGCACTGTTGGTGGGAATGCAAAATGGTGTAGCATCTATGGAAAACAGTAGGGAGTTTCCTAAAAAAATAGTACTACCTTATGGTCCAGCAATCTCTGGACCATCTCTGTGTATTTATCAAAAAGAATTGAAATCAGGATCTCAAAGAAATATCTGCAACCCCATGTTCATTACAGCACTATTCATGATAGCCAAGAAGTGGAAACAACCTAAATGTTTATTGACATATGAATGGATAAATAAAATGTGGTATATACATAAATAAAATACTATTCAGCCTTAAAAAAAAAGAAGGAAATTCTGCAATGTGTGATAATATTGATGAGCCTGGAGGACATTATGCTAAGTGAAATAAGCCAGTCACAGGACAAATGCTCCATGATTCCACTTACAGAAGGTGTCTTAAATAGTCAAATTCGTAGAACCAAAGAGTGGATTGTTGGTTGTTGGTAGGGGGAAAATAGGGAGTTACTATTCAAACTGCTTAGTTTCAGTTAAGCAAGATGAATAAGCTCCGGAAATCTGTACAACATTGGACCTATAGTCAACAACACTGTATTTTACACTTTAAATTTTGTTGAGGGTAGATCTCATGTTAAGTGTTCTTATCAAAATAAAGTAAAATAAAATAAAATAAAAAAGAATGTTCATAATGTATACTAAAAACAGGAAGGGCTTTAGGTCAGAGTAAAAGGTGAGGGAGGAGTGGAAAGTGAGGCTGGAATGAAGGATCATGGCCTGGACTGCAGGCTAAGGATTTGCCTTTTATATAGTACCAATTAGGGAGCCACTGAAGATTTTTGAGCACTATAATAACGACATGAATTTATTTACTAGCATAGCTCTGATGACAGAATTGGTGGCCAAAGTTTTTTTAGTTTTTTCTTTATTGTTGTTCAAGTACAGTTGTCTCCTTTTCTCCCCACCACTTCCCCCTACCCCAGCCATCCCCACTTCCCACCCTCAATCCTACCCCCCTTTGGCTTTGTTCATGTGTCCTGCAGATATGTTCCTGACAATCCTTCCTCATTTTCCCCCTGTTGTCCCCTCCCACCTCCCATCAGGTTATTGTCAGTTTATTCTTAATTTCAATGTCTCTGGTTCTATTTTGCTTGCTTGTTTCTTTTGTTGATTAGGTTCTACTTACAACAGGTGAAGAGAGGTTAAGAGAATGAGCATGAGGCCACTATATAGGATGATCAGGCTGAATTCAAGACTTCTCCTAAAGAATACTTTTGGTATAATTGTGGGGACAGAAGCCAGATTTCAAAGATATAAAGAGATGAGTGTGATAGTGGAAAGGAGGTGAGCTAGCCTTAGCAACTTGAGGATTCAGGGGCCTGAAGGGATGGCTTGTGAAGTCAAACATCTTTGAAGGCAGAGAGGAAGGGGCCTGCAGAGAGAGAGAGAGAGAGAGAGAGAGAGAGAGAGAGAGAGAGAGAGAGAGAGAGAGAGAGAGAGAGAGAGACTAGAAATGTGGGGAGAGGCTGGCTAATTCATACAAAGAGATTACAGGAGGACAGCTGAGATGGAAGTTAGTGGAAGGGTTTTCCTTGGACAGGAGCATTGCTTTCTTTTTCAGATATGGGACTAAAGGAAGAGAGATGAAAGGAAATGTTTTGAGGAAGAGAATGAGCCACAAGAAAGGGAAAGAGTAACAAAAGTTTGTTCAGGCCTACATATAGAGCCTCACTCTTTTCGCAGAATTCTCAGAACACACTTTTGAAAGCTTGCCCATTATGCAAGCCTATTCCAAAAGAGTTATGGCCTGACTGATTCTCTTCAGCTTAAATCAGAGACAACCTGACAGCTGCGGCTGGCTCAACCCTTCTTGCAGTGAGTTGACACCATTTCTGGTGGGCTTCAAAGACAGTATAAATAGCTCTCTCCTGAGAGTAGGCTATGCTTGGCACCTAGGCAGCCTCATTACACAACCAATTAAACTGCTATCACTTGAAAGGAATTGATGGCAATTCAAGGTCTGCTTGAGTAGAGTTTGCATTTCCACATTCATATGCACTACAATTTTATGGTCAAGGAGTTCTCTACCACTGAAAGGGGATGATACAAACATGACCTTAGAAACAGTAGATTCTTTCACTTTCTCTAAGATGGAGTCTCAGACGATCTTATGCATTAGATGGTAGGCAAGATCCCTTTAATCTTTCTGAATAGAAAGGAGTCCTTGAAACTCTTTAAATGGCAGGAAGCTCAAGCTTTTTTCTCTGTTGCACCTATTTGGGGTAGGAATGTCAGTTCCTCAGTGTCTGTCCTTTATGGGGGTTTGTAAGTGAGGTGCCCAGATATTGAGCACAGTAAACCAAAGTCTGGGTTTTCCCCATAGGGAGGCTCCAGTCTTCCTGCAAATACATCTTTCTGAAACTACTTTAGCTGGTTCCACTGAAATGAACTGGAAAATGACCCAACAGAAGGACTGAAGTGGGAGGGGGGCTGAGGGATGTGTGTTAGTTATGCCACTGCATCAGGAGCAGCTACGCTGGGACTTTTGCTTTCTGCAGGAGAATGTTGACTTTCAGAATGCAACACACTTTCCCATCTACTTAAATGCGTTATTTAAATAAATTGCTTTGCTCTTGAGGGACCTTGGAACCTTGTACTCTTTGGCTCAGTGAGAAGCTGGTTGATTAGAGTCCGGAAAAGCTGTCAATGTGCAATCTAATAGAGTTTCAGTGTGGGAATATTAGGGGTCAGACGCAACATTACATTAGTTATCGCATCTTGTCATTAGATGACATGGATATTACTATAAAGCGTAAATCTGTGGGGAGCACAAAGATTAAAGCTATAAACTGGCTAGAAGAAGTAAGAGATTTCACTGTGCGAGCAAGTGCTTCTATTCATTATGTGAACACCAAACCACTCTGTGAATAGTTCAGACTTCCTGGTTTACTCTAACCTCATAGCGCTTTTTACTCTTTGAAATACTGTAAACTTTGGCTTACTCATTGGTTCTCTTTAAACAAGTTCAGGCTATTCCTTAGTAACCCCAGCTGACAAGAGTTCAATACCAATAGAGTAATTTTAATGCTGGCCTGAAAAACAATTAGGAAGGCTTTTCTACTGTCAAAAATCACCTACTGCATTCTGAAACTGAATCTACTGTGCTTGTGGATTTTCTATTGTTTTGTATCATCTGCATTACTGCTTTTGTTTCTTTCCTGCAGTGTAAGGCACACAGGGGCTTATTATTATCCTGGCTCCCCTACTGACTGGCTGTGTGATCTTGGTTGAATTACTTAACTCCTCTGAACCTCAGTTCCTCCTATATAAGATAGAGATAATAATGGGACTTACCTCTGAGGATTGTTGAGGGTGTTCAGTGAAATAATGCATTTTCAGTGGTTAGTACAGGGTAGGTACTAAGTAAATTATAGTTTTTTTAATGATAACAATAACAGCCATTTAAGTCAAATATATAACAATTAGTTATGAGTATTTTGAAGCTTAATTCATTTTATTTGACCTGATTAAAGGTGTTTTGAAACAGAAAGGATAAACATGAGGACAGAGGGGTAAGTAAAGAAATATATATCCACATGTCTATTTTCTTTGCGTCTGAAATTTTCATAATTAAGATTTTAAGCTAAGTCACAATGAGAAGGGTGTAGTAATCTACCTTTTGCTAAAATTCTCAAAACTCAAAATAAGACTGCAACGAACTTCTGTGTTTTGTCACATAACTTATAACATCACTATTACTATAGGTAAAATACATTTATATTTTAAATATTATTGATTTTTTAGAGAGGGAGGGAAAGAGGGAAGGAGGGAGGGAGAGAGAGAAAGAGAGATGTGAGAAACATCAATGCCTCAGCCAGCACAACAATACATATTTTTAAAAATATCTTAAGTAGTGGAATCCAGGATCCTATACTTGGTATTAGCTGAGGTATCCAGCATCTCATTTCTTTTTGATCCATCATCTTTTTCTGATTGACACATCAGAAGAATCGGCACCTGGATATCCTATAAAACTGCAGTTTCTTGGGCCTCTATCCTCAGAAGTTCAGGTTAAGGAGAATTGGAATGGGACCCAGGAGTTAGAAGCATGATAGATGATTGAGATGCCAGGGTCCAAGAGTCAGACTTGGAAAACCATGAGTCAGTGGGATCCATTCTCTCCCTACCTCAATGGCACTCCTGGTCATTCTATGGGGCAAATCAGTTGCAGTCTGACATCCCTTAGTATCCTTTAGTTGGCATGGCTTTAGAGCTCTAGTTCCCCTCTATTCATCTCCTGCAGAGTAGAAATTAGTCCTTAAGCAAGGTTTGCCCTCTCCTCCTGATGTGAGCTCACCCCAACACCCCACATCATTACCGTGATTGTCTCCCAATTTCTGATTTAGATACAAACATGACACCAGCAATCATGTTTCATAGTCAACTTGTAATTGAATGCAATATTGTGAGCATGCGTCCTGATTGAAGGTCATTTCCATGGGATAATAAATGTTGACAATAACAATCTCCTTGGGATGTTTTTCTTTTGCCTTATAGCTGCATGTCCTGTCCTAACTTCCCTTCCCCAATGGGAAAGCATTACTTCAGCATCTGCTATTTATTATGCCTTGATTTTCTCATCAGATGTGCATACGCACACTCATTTGGAGCATCTGTTGTTAATTGGCTGCCTCCCATGGCTAATCCTTCTCGGGATCTCTCCTTCCTCCAACAATTCCTTTAAGCCACATGGTCACTTGGAATGGATTGATAAAAAATTATCTGTGAACTGCTTCTGCAGAAGACTGAGTTTTGTTGTTCACCATCAGTACTTTATAATGTGACCTTGTTTGGATATAGGATCTTTGCAGAGATAATCAAGTTAAAATGAGGTCATTAGGGTGCATCCTCATCCAGTATGACTGGTATTCTTATAAAAAGGGGAAATTGGACACACAGAAAGATATACACAGAAGAAAGGTAGTGCAAAAACACATAAGAGGAAGATGGCCATGTGACTGGAATGATGCATCTATAACCCAAAGAATGCCAAGGATGGCCAGCAAATGCCAGAAGATAAGAGGTGAGGAATAATTCTCCCCTAGAGCCATCAGAAAATGAATGGCCCTGCTGACACCTTGATTTTGGACTATTAACCTGTAGAACTGTGAGACAATACATTTATGTTGTTTAAATCACTCAGTTTGTGGTAGTTAGTATGGCAGTCCTAGAAAACTAACATATCCACCTTGGATACCCTGTAATCTGCAAAAAGTAAATATTAAAGCCAGAGAAATTTTTCAAAAGATCAAGTATCTAGCACAAAAAATGTGTCTGCTTTAGCTCTTACTAGTGTGGCTCAGTGGGTTGGGTGTCGTCCTGCAAACTGAGAGGTCACTGGTTCAATTGCCAGTCAGAGCACATGTCTGGGTTATAGGCCAGGTCCCCAGTTAGGGGCATGTGAGGGGAACCAATTGATGTTTCTCTCCCTTTTTTCTGCCTCCTTTTCCCTCTCTCTAAAAATAAATAAATAAAATCCTTAAAAAATATTTGTCTTCTTTAGAGTACATTGTATTTGTACTTGGAGGCAAAAAAAAAAAAAAAAAAAGTCCACGATGTCAGTGTTGTGATTGTTTCCTGTGCTTTCTATTGAATCTATAAAATTGTTTTGTTGCTTGTGCTTATTTTGAGACTTAGAAGACTTCTGAGAAATATGTTTTGGTTGGTGCTTGCATAAGGCAGATGTGCTGTCTCTAGATATAGTTACAGTTTTTGAGTATTATTATAGGTCTCCTACTTTTGTAGCACTATCCAGCTCTATCCTCTCATCTCACTTTCAAACCAATGCATTTGGGCCGTGTTAACATAAGGCCCTTTATATTATTGCCTTGGTAATACAGCTGTCACTACAATATGACAGGACAGTAACAGGATCTAGGGATAATTTTTTTCCCCAAACATCAAAGCCAAGAAATTTATAGCAATGACTAGCTTCCTCCTCATCCTGGCACTGTTGCAGTTACTAAGAATTGTCAATGCACATGTAGTACTAATCTACACTGGGAAATTCACATATCAGATCTCATGACAGATGCTTGGAAATTTTTATAAACAGGGACCTTCACTTTTAATCCTCTTGATGGTGTTTTACCAGGACTGTGTTGTGCTGCTGAAATTTAGGTGACTAAAAGTGTGCTGTGAAGACTGTATTGAGGTCAAGAAGAAACAGGGATTATTTAGCCATGACTAAAGTGATTGATGATGAAAATTGGTGTAACTTTATAAAGGGCATTATTAATGGGTACTTGGCCAGAATGCAAACATCAATGGCTTTGGAATTACCCAGTCTTGGGTTTTAATTCTGTGTGATTTTGTAAATATGACCTCAGTTTACTGAGCCTCAGATTAAAAAATACATATGAAACATTCCAAATATTACAAAGGTAGAAAAGAATAATATAGCACATATAAATGTACTCACCCCAAGTTTTAAAATCATTATATATCACCAATACAGTTGTAGCTTCATGTATGTCCTTCCCCAACCACATTTGACTCCTTGCTTCCTAACTCTGACACTCTCCGCAGTCCCATCACAAACATACTTAAAGCAATTAATATTGAAAAGTCAAAAAGACTCTAACCTATAGAAAGTAAAATTACTCCTGAAATGGCAGCGGTTGGTAGAGACTCTCTTATTGTAGGGTTAATTAATGTATCTACTGAAAGATTAGAAAAAAAGCTTTTTAGGGAAGTCATGGATGCTATTTTTACTTTAAATATATAAATTAGAATCTGCTGGGAAAATATTAGATTTCTAGGAGTCTGCATTGTTTTCTAAACTAGGCCAGATTAGTTAGTCCCTGTATTGAGTTAGTATATATTGGCTGTATGTGGTTGTGATGGCTTTATGGGCACTTGGCTGGGTCACAGTGCCCATATATTTGGTCAAACATTATTCTGGATATTTCTGTGAAGGTCTTTTTTTTGGGATGAGATTAACATTGAAATTGGTGGAATTTGAGTAAAACAGATAACCCTTCACAATGTAGGTGGACCTCAGGTGATCAGTTGAAGGCCTTAAGATAACACATATTGACTTCCCCTGAGCAAGAATTATATTCTTTCTAGATGTGTATTCTTTCTTTCTTTTTTTTTTTTTTTTGACAACCCCCTTTTTTTTTGTGGGAATCTCAGCCTTAAATAGCAGCAGGGACTTGCATAGGCCCCCTGCTAGGGCTTAGATTTTGCTGCAAGCAGCAATGTCAACACTCTGCACCTGCTCCTTGAACTTGGTGAACTCCTCTTCCGGCAGGTCGGTCCTACCTTGTCATCCTCCACCACACACTGGATCTGCAGCTTAAGGATGCCACTGGCACCAACTTGGAGCACACTCAGGTCAGCCCGTCCAGCTGGACAGAGTGCACACAGGCCTCCAGTTGGGCTATGTCCATCTCGTCATCCCAGGGCTTAACATCTAGGAGAATGGAGGACTTGGCCGCCAGTGTAAGCTTCTTGGCCTTCTTCTCTGTGTACTGCCGCAGCTGTTCCTCCCGCAGCTTGATGGCGTCCTTGTCATCCTCCTCGTCACTGTCAAACAGGTCAGTGTCATCGTCCTCATCATCCTCTGCTGTGGTGGCTGCCTTCTTGGTGGGGGGCTCCACTTGGCGCACGGGAGACACTTGCTGGCTCTGTGGGGCTGTGGCCCAGTAGGTGGGCACGCTCTTCTCCAGCACACTCAGTTGGTTTCCAGCTTGGTGATGGCTTGTTGCAGGTTCTATACTACACCTCTCAGGCACTGGTTCTCTACCTCCAGGCTGGCAATCCGGATGATGAGCTCTCTGTGGTCTCTACCAGGTCCTGGATGTTCTCTCTGGCTCTCATAGTGTCCTGGAGGATCACGCTTGCGCCGTTCTCCTGGCACAAGGAGCCAGCCACAGGTCCATTCATCTGCTTGTAGAATTTCCTTTCTGCATCAAATAAAATCTTTAAAAATATTTTATTTATTTATTTTTAGAGAGAGGGGAAGGGAAAGAGAAAGAAAAGGAGAAAATCATCAATATGTGGTTGTCTCTCAGTGTCCCCAACCAGGGACCTGGTCTGCATCCTAGGCATGTGCCCTGATCGGGAATCAAACCAATGACCCTCTGGTTCATAGGCTGGCACCCAATCCACTGAGCCACATACACCAAGGCCCATGGGTCCTTTATATATGTTTCTTGACTTTACCCTTTCACTTCTTCCCCCTGTTATCGCCTTCCCCTCTCCCCTCTGGTTACGGTCAGTTTGTTCTTTATTTCCATGTTCTATTTTGCTTGCTTGTCTGTTTTGTTGATTAGGTTCAACTTATAGGTAAGATCATATGGTATTATTCTTTCTACATGTAAGGAAACTGAGTCTCAGAGAGGGTAAATAATGTGCTGCTGGTTTCACAGCTACTAAGTAGCAGAGCTGGGATTCAATCCAGGTCTGTTTGGCCCTCCCCAAATCCCCATCTCCAGATGCCATTGAACTGGTGGTTAGGGCTTCAAAATATGAATTTTGAGGGGACACACTTCAGCCTGTAGCAGGAGGGAAGAGAAAAGAAGATAAAGAGAGAATGACAACTGAACAGAACTTGAGAGTCCACATGAAGACAGAGGAGGAGGCAAAGGAGCCAGTGGAGACAGAGACACTGGTCAGAGCAGTGCTATGAGGATAATGCAGGGAAGTGGTATCTAGGAGGCAGGGCCAAGAGTGTTGAAGGTTTCTAAGTCATTCCAGTGGACAAGGTTACATGGAAGTGCACAAACATTGGATTTATTCACCAGGGATGCTTCAGAGCAGTTGTAGCTGGCAGGATGTTGAGGACCGAGGATGGACTGCAGAGAATTAAGGAAGGGGAAAATACAGCACATATGTATGCTGAGGTTGGGTGGAGACAGGGCAAACAGAGGGAGGGAAGATGTTAGGTTGAAGAAAACAAATTTCAGATGGGGGATAAAAAGTGATTTTGAAGGATTGACTGGGAGTGCGTAGTAGAGGAGAGACTGAGTTTCAAGCAAATCAACAAGTGAGGGCGGTAAATCATTAATGGGATGAGTTCCTGAAGGAATTGAGAGGGGAAGGAGACTGAACAGAGTTGCAGAGCTCAGCTTTGGACAGAAAGACATGTGTGGTGCAAGGGACACACCACAGGTTTTATAATATTACACACTTGGTTATTTGTTCTTGGTTACTAACTTATGCCATTGTTGAAGTCGCTTAATCTTTCTCAGCCTCAGTCTCCATAACTGTCAAATGAAGATAATGATAGGGTCTATTTCTTAGGGTATTTGTGAGAGTCCAGTGAAATGATAGATGGGAAAGCACCTAGCTTAGAGTCTGGCACCTAGCAGTGCTCAATAAAGAAATAATGTAGGAAATACAGAGATATTGGGAGGTGAAATTGAGTTAGCATATATAAATTGGGCTCATAATTCAATAGGTAGCTTAAGGAGCTTGTTTCTTGCCTAGATTGGGTCCACTAGTTCCTCACTGTGGTAGGTATTAATGCTGCTTACTAATACTGCTGGTGCTTTTTCTTCTAAGCACAGAGTAGGATTATAATTTTCTCCTCTCTTGAAGTTAGATGTGGCCATATGACCTGCTTTGGTAAATGGAATATGAGCAAAAGTGATGTGTGTCACTTCTTAAGTGGAAGCCTTTGTTAGTTGTCAACTCTCCAGTGCTCTCTTCCTCTGCCTTGTCAAATGGGGAAGCACTTATTATTTTTTTAATATACTTTATTGATTATGCTATTACAGTTTTCCCATTTTCCTTCCTTTATTCCCCTCCGCCCCTCACCTCTCCCCACATTGCCCCTCCTTTAGTTCTTGTCCATGGGTCATACACATAAGTTCTTTGGCTTCTATATTTCCTATACTATTGTTAACCTCCCCCTGTCTGTTTTCTACCTACCATTCATGCTACTTATTCTCTGTACATTTTCCCCCTCTCTCCCCCTCCCACTCCCCTGTTGATAACCCTTCATGTCTTATATAAATCCCTTTAACATTTCATATAATAAAGGCTGGGTGATGATGAACTCCTTGAACTTGACCTTATCTGAGAGGCACTTTATCTGCCTTTCCATTCTAAATGAAAGTTTTGCTGGACAGAGTAATCTTGGATGAAGGTCCTTGCCTTTCATGACATGGTAAACTTCTTCCCAGCCCCTTCTTACCTGTAAGGTCTCTTGAGAAATCAACTGACAGTCTTACGGGAACTCCTTTGTAAGTGATTGTCGTCTTTTCTCTTGCTGCTTCTAAGATCCTCTCCTTATTTTTAATCTTGGGTAATGTAATTATGATGTGCCTTGGTGTGTTTCTCTTTGGGTCCAAGTTCTTTGGGACTCTCTGAGCTTCCTGGACTTCCTGAACATCTATTTCCTTTGCCAGTTTGAGGAAGTTGTCTTTCATTATTTGTTCAAATAAGTTTTCAATTTGTTGCTCTTCCTCTTCTACTTATGGTACCCCTATAATTCAGATGTTGGAACATTTAGAGATGTTCCGGAGGTTCCTAAGCCTCTCCTCATTTTTTTGAATTCTTGTTTCTTCATTATTTTCTGGTTGAATGTTTTTTTCTTCCTTCTGGTCCACACCATTGATTTGAGTCCCAGTTTCCTTCCCATCCCTATTGGTTCCCTGCACATTTCCCCTCATTTCCTTTAGTGTAGCCTTCATTTTTTCATCTAATTTATGACCAAATTCAACCAATTCTGTGAGCATCCTGATTACCAGTGTTCTGAACTGTGTATCTGATAGGTTGACTATCTCTTCATGGCTTAGTTGTACTTTTTCTGGAGTTTTGATCTGTTCTTTCATTTGGGCCATTTTTTTTCTTGGCGTGCCTGTTACTTTAAGGGGCAGAGCCTCAGGTGTTCACTAGGGCAGGGTAACCCACGTTTCTGTGCGTTGTGACACTGTGGGGAAGGGGTTCAAGAGGAAACAATGATACTCCGCTTTCTGCCAGCTTTCAGTCACTTCCCCCACTACCCACAAGCAAACTGGGCCCTTCTGTGCTGGTTCCCGGGTCGGTGGGCTTGTGTACGTTCTAGGACCCTGTGGGGGTCCAACATATGTTGGAGTATATCTCTCCAACATACTCCCCTGTGATGCTGGGAGTTCCTCCTGCTGCCACCTCAGCCCCCACAGGTGTTTTCAACTGGTGGTTTGAGGTTTTATTTCCCTGTGATGGAGCCCTGGGTTGCGAGGTCTGTTTCACTCCCCGGCTTTTTCTCCTGGTTTATCTGCATGTGAATGCAGGACCGCCCACTCCACTAGCCTCAGCCCCGCTGTGTCCAGGTCCTCCAGCTGCACGTCTCTCCAGCCAGCTTCAGCATTGCCCATCCCACTCCAAGAACCGCTGCCTTGCCATGAGCCCTCTCCGCCCAGCTCCGTCCCGCCTACCAGTCTGGATGAAAGTGTCCTCTTTAACTCCTTGATTGTCAGACTTCCATACAGTTCAATTTTCTGTCAGTTCTGTTTTTTTTGTTTTGTTTTGTTTTTAAATTGTCGTTGTCCCTCTTTTGGTTGTGCGAGGAGGCACAGTGTGTCTTCCTACACCTCCATCTTGGCCGGAAGTCAGGAAGCACTTATTGATAATGGAAATACATTGCTCAGCCATCTAATGGAGGACAGCTGCCCTAAACAGTCACCCAGGCATGCAGTGGACTGTTTGGGAAAGAAAGATTTTGTGCACATTATACATGGGATTATTATACCCATGGTATGTAATCATTATACCCATGTATAATGTGCATCCTTATTTTTTCCTCAGAAATTTGGGCAAAAAGTGCACATTATATATGGCAAAATATGGCAGTCAATAATATTGTAATAACTACATATGCTGTCAGGTGGGTACTGGAAACATTGGGAACATTTTGTAAGGTATAAGAAACTCATGCTATTTTTTTAGACTTTACTTATTTATTTTTTAGAGAGAGGGGAAGGTAGGAAGAAAGGGAGAGAAACATTGATTTGTTGCCTCTTGCATGCCCCCAGCTGGGGGGACCAGGAATTGAATCAGTGACCTTTCATTTTGTGGGACAATGCCCAACTCACTGAGCCATGCCAGTCAGGGTGAAACTCATGCTGTTTTAACCCACTGAAATCTTGAGAAATCATTCACTATTGCAGCATAACCTGTCCTGTCTTGATTTATATATATGCCCCCCAAAATAAAATGAAAGTGTCCCTTAATTTAATACCTAGTAGTCTCTTTGAGGACACAGTTTAAAAGTGAGGATAAAGTTAATGTGACTGATTTTTAACTTGCTAGAATTTATAATCCCCTAAATTAATGCTCTTGCCTTCAGAGTAGTCACTGTGGGATTATGTAATAATTTAAATGATATTAAAAACAGTTATTAAATTACTTTTACAACCCAGCTTCAAAATTGATTAATTTGGTCATTTACTGTGTATGTACTAGATACTGGGGATACTGAGATGAAAAGACATGTTCTTTCCCTTTCAGGAGCTCATACAGTTGTAGCAGGAAATATGTAGATGTTCTACAGCATTGCAATGGATGGCAGGGCCACAAGTGAGGAAATGGTCAGTTCAACCAGAAATTCATGGAAGGCTTCATAGATGAGATATGACAGATAGATTAGGGTGAAGGTGAGGCTATACAGGCAGAGGGACAACAATGAGAAAAGGCATGGAAGTTTGAAGTAGCATGGTACGTTTGGGTAAGTGGAATATTTCTGTATGTCCACAGCCTAGTGTGAGAAGGGGATGCTAAAAGATATGAGACTGGAGAATTGGTATGGGACAGATTATGGAGGGCCGTTCATTATGTTAGCAAGAATTATAACACAGGCAGTGTGGTCCTGGAACCAGTGGTTCAAAATCCTATATATTTTTTTTGTGTGCAGGAAAAAAAAAGATAATGGCACCAGTGCTTGTTTAGCTACATTTTGATGATGTTCTCCAAATGTGTCTTAGTTTCTCACTATTCTGAAAGATATTACCTTGATATTTGTCTCCTTAAGTTTTTGATAAGTACAAGTTTCTCTACTTCCTTAAAGGCCTCTCTTCTGCTTTCATGTTTTTGTACCATTTTTGCATTATGCTTGATATTAAAACTAATTTCAAATTATTTGGGAAGTAATATGAATCCTAAAGTCAGAGTATCACAGAAACATTGAAGTCTAGAACTAGAAGAGCCCTTTGCATATAACTGAGGGCAAGGTGTATGGGACATCAGCAAAGCCCACTCTTACAGCTGGGACTTTGTCCTCAGATACTGTCCAATATTCTTTCATGCTTAAATTTCCCATACCTTATGTGTATGAGGGGGTAAGGTGAGGGAAGGTTTGGACAGTCACCTAAAACACCATGCTGTCATCTCAGATCTCTGATTCTAAGAGTCCACTTCTCCAATACCGCATGTGGTTGAATGCTTGGAGAAACCAACCCCAAATGTCCAAATTAAATTTCAGTCCCTCTAGTTTTGACTAGTGTTTCTCCTTAAAACTTACAAATGATGCTTATTTACTTCCTTTTTGTATTTTTCAGAGTTTATTCAGTTTTTTTCTTGCATTATACTTAAGGGTGGACAAAAATGTTCTGACACAACACTATTTCCAGGAATCAATTTATGTATCCATTGGGTCAAGTGTCTTTTTTTTTTTACTTTATTGTTGTTCAATTACAGTTGTCTGCATACTCTCCCCTCGGGCCAAGTGTCTTAATGTCAAAATCTTAATGAAAAATGTAAAAGGATTTACCATTTGTTCATTTCATAAAAGCATTACACTTATTGATATTAGTGGCTTTTTTGGAGACCCAATAGAAGAGTTGAATAAAAATGTAACTTCTGTTGCTGATACATTCTGTTCATAAACTAATGTCTAAAAGTTGAAGTGTCACATGATAAAGATAAAATGTTAATTTTCATGTTTAGAATTGTAATTGGATAAATATATACACACATATATACTATGAAATTTTTGATAAAAAATTCTGTTCTCATATTGGTCAGTGCAATATTTCTTATAATTAAAAAAATTTGGAATCAAGCTAAATGTCATACAGTAGGATATTTGTTAAATAATTCGTGATACAATGATAGAATGAAATATTATATAGTTTGTTTGGAAGAATTCTAAGATCGCTTCCAAGTTTCTAGCCCATGATATACAATCTGAAGTGTGGGCAAGACATATAAGTGATGGGATAATTTCTCCCTTGATTAGGTTATATTATGTGAAAATAATTATGAGATAGTGATTCCTGTGATTATCTTGTAGCAGACTTCATAGGTTCTGTGTATGTTCTGAAGAAATTAGTTGTCATGTCATGAGAGGGCCACATGCCCAGTTATTACTGTCCCCTCTTATCCATGGGGTATATGTTCCAAGATATACAACAGATGCCATAAACCACAGATATCACCGAATGCTATATATACTATGTCTATTTGTATACATATTGTATATACTTATGATAAAGTTTAATTTACCAATTAAGTGCAGTAAAATATTAATAACAACTAATAATAAAAGTTATGTGAATGTGGTCTCTCTCTCTCTCTCTGATAACCAATCTGGTAGCTAAGACAGTTACTAAGTGATGAATACATAGGTGTCATATGCAGGGTGGACAAAGATATGATTCAAATCCTGGGTAGGACGAAGTAGAATGGCAGAAGATTTCATCAGGATACTCAGAATGATGTGTAACTTAATACTTATGAATTGTTTATTTCTGGAATTTTGCATGGAATATTTTTGGAGCATGTATGACCATGGGTATCTGAAACCACAGAAAGCAAAACCATGGATAAAGGGGACTACTGTACTTACAAGATGAAATACAAAGATATAATGTATTACATAAAATATGCTCTTAGGATCACCGAGGAAAAGTATAGATAAAAGACTAGAAAGAAATATTCAAGCATGTAAAATGTGGTGTTGCTGTGTTTTTAAGTGATTTCTTTTTTTGCTCTTTTTATATGTTTCTATATACATTTTCTAGAATGAGAATAGATTAATTTTATCAACAGAAATAATTAAGTATAACCCCAGAAAAAAGTAAGAGATATAGGTTTTGAGAATATAAAAATTATTGAAGAAAATTATGCTTCCTTTAAAGATGTTTGTCACAGTAATTTTACTTGAATTAACATGAATTCATGACTCAAAAAACATATTTTTTATTTATGTTCACTAAAATGGCTCAGAACTAATGATACCCCAGTATCAATGAACACACCTGACACTCAGATCTTGGTTTCAAAATACTATTTACTACTGAAAGAAAACAAAGGCTTTTTATGGAAGTAGCTGATCCAGATCTAGGGCAGGGAAACTACAAAGCGAACCTGGGATATACTGTTGTGCCAGAAAGCAACAAAGTACTCAAAGAATAATGGAGTCATACTGAAGGACCATATGAGACAGCCCTAAGGGGAACTCTCTGGTCAAATTTGGGACAATCTTAAAAATGAGGGGAGTTCCGGCCAAGATGGAGGCATAGGCAGAAACGTTGCACTTCCTTGCACAACCAAAGGAAGGAAAAAAAACAATTAAAAAACAAAGAACAACCAGAACTCCCAGAAAAACATTTGCATGGATGTCCAACAACCAAGGAATTAAAGAAACATTCACCAGATGGTAGGAGGGGCAGAGAAGGGAAGCCAGGTGGAGAGACATGCAGCAAGGCCGCAGCTGGCAGACCCCATGGGTAGTCCCATGTCCACGGGCAGATAAGCCCGGGGGAACAATGGGGGAGTGAGACAGATTGCAAAACCCAGGGTTTCAGCATGGGAAACTAAAGACTCAAAACTCCAGGTTGTAAAAAATTTCTGGGTGTTGTGGCAGCAGGAGAAATTCCCAGCCTCACAAGAGAGTTCATTGGAGAGGCCCACAAGGTCCTAAAATGAGCACAAACCCATCCACCTGCAAATCAGCACCTGAAAGGGCACAATCCCCTTGTGGGAAGTGAAGGAACTGCTGGAAAGTGGGATGAAAGCAGCTAGCGGCAGTGTTCCCTCTCTGATCCCTCCCCCACTTACAGTGCTACAATGCAGCAAAGAGGGTTGCTTAGCCCTGGTGAATACCTAAGGCTCTGCCCTTACTGTGGAACAGGTGTGGCCAGGCAAAGAAATATGGCCCAAATGAAAGAACAGATCAAAACTCCAGAAAAAGAACTAAGCGATAAGGAGATAGACAACTTATCTAATGCAGAGTTCAAGACACTGGTAATCAGGATGCTCATAGCTTGGTTGCAAAATGAACAAAGAAATGAAGACTACACACAGTGAAATAAAGGAAAATATACAGGGAATCAAAAGTGAAGGGAAGGAAACTGGGACTCAAATAAACGATTTGGAACAAAAAGAAGAAATAAGCACCCAACCAGAACAGAAAAAAAAAAATGAGGAGAGGCTTACGAACCTCTGGGACAACTTTAAGCATTCCAACATCCGAATCATGGGAGACCTGGAAGGAAAAGAGGAAGAGCAAGAAATTGAAAACTTATTTGAACAAATAATGAAGGAAAACTTCCCCAACCTGGCGAAGGAAATAGACTTACAGGATGTCCAGTAAGCCCAGAGAGTCCCAAAGAAATCGGACCCAAGGAGGAGCACACCACGGCACATCATAATTAAGTTACCCAAGATTAAAGATAAAGAAAGAGTCTTAAAAACAGCAAGAGGAAAAGAGAGAATTACTTACGCAGGAATTCACATAAGGCTATCAGCTGATTTCTCTAAAGAAACCTTACAGGCAAGAAAGGGTTGGAAAGAAGTATTCGAATTCGTGAAAGGCAGGGACCTGCATCCAAATTACTCTATCCAGCAATGTTATTTAGAATGGAAGGGCGGATAAGGTAAAGCTAAAGGAGTTCATCATCAGGAAGCCCTTATTATATGAAATGTTAAAAGGACTTATCCAAGAAATAGAAGATCAAAAACTGTGAAGAGTAAAATGACAATGAACTCACAACTATCAACAACTGAACCTAAAAAAAAAAACAGAACAAAAACAAAGTAAACAACTAGAAAAGGAACAGAATCTCAGAAATAGAGATCACATGGAGGGTTTCAGCCAGGAGAGGGAGGGGAGAGAATGGGGGTACAGGTACAGGGAATAAGAAGCATAAATGGTAGGTACAAAATAGACAGAGGGAGGTTAAGAATAGTATAGGAAATGGAGAAGCCAAAGAATTTATATGTGTGACCCATGGGCATGAACTGTGGGGAGGGAGATGCTGGAGGGTGAGGGGGGTGGTGCAGGGAGGATGGGGATAAAGGGGAGAAACAAAATTGGGACAACTGTAATAGCATAATCAATAAAATATACTTTAAAAAATTTGGGACAATCTGAGTATCAAAAGAATAATACTTAAAATTTTTATAACACATTAATGTTTTAAAAAAATCCATGAGTCTATTGTGATCTATCTCTATCTATCTATCTATCTATCATCTATCTATCTCAGAAGAGCAAAAGAGAAAAGCTCTTCTTCAAAGTAGAACGTCAAAGAATAATAGAAATGTCATTTGTAACTCTTTTTTTAAAGATTTTATTTATTTATTTTCAGAGAGAGGAGAAGGGAGGGGGAAAGAGCAATGTATGGTTGCCTCTCACATGGCCCTCACAGGGGACCTGGCCTGCAACCCAGGCATGTGCCCCGACTGGGAATCGAACCGGGACCCTCTGGTTCCCAGCCCGCGCTCAATCCACTGAGCTACACCAGCCGGGCTTCATTGTATAACTCAAAATGTAATAATTTCTCATTGAGTCAGGTAGAGATTATCAGTGGATTTGAAAACCACTGGATAAAAGGTTGTTGGGGATATGAGTATTGCTACCCCAGCCTGTTTTTCCTGTTTGGTTGAAATATTTTTTTAACCCTTCACTTTCAGTCTGTGTAGGTCTTTTGTTCTGAAATGAGTCCCTTGTTGACAGCATATGTGTGGGTTGTGTTTTCTAATCCATTCAGCTATTCTATGTCTTTTGATTGGAGCATTTAATCCATTTTACATTTGAGGTTACTATTGATAGGTACTTATTCATTGCCAGTTTTTCCCTTTCTACCTGTGTTCCTCCCTCTTTCACTCAATTCCTTCATCTTCTTAAAGCAGTCCCTTTAGCATGACTTCCAACACTGGTTTGGTGGAGGTGTATTCTTTTAACCTTCTTTTGTCTGGGAAACTCCTTATCTCACCTTCCATTTAAAATGACAGCCTTCCTTGGTAGACTAGTCTTTGTTGTAGGCCTTTGCTTTTCACTACTTGGAATATTTCCTGCCATTCCATTCTGGCTTGTAGTGTTTCTGTTGAAAAATCATCTGCTAGCCTTATTGGAGCTCCCTTTTATATTACTACTTCTCCCTTGCTGCTTTTAAGATTCTCTCTTTGTCTTTAAAATTTGGCATTTAATTATGATGTGTCTTGGAGTAGGCCTCTCTGGATTCATCATGATTGGGACTCTCTGTGCCTCCTGAATTCGCATGGCTTTTCCCCTCTCCAAATTAGGGAAGTTTTCTGTCATTATTTTTTCAAACTGATTTTATATCCCTTGCTCCTTTTCTTCTTCTTCTGGTATTCCTATGATGTGAATGCTGTTATGTTTCATGTTGTCCTGAAGTTCCCTTAGACAATTCATACTTTTCCAGTCTTTTTAAATTGTGTTTCTCTATTTGGGTATTTCTTTCTACCTTGTCTTCTAACTTGCTGATTCAGTCGTCTGGTTCATCCAGCCTGCTTTTAAGTCCTTCTAGTGTATTTTTTAATTTCAGATATTGTATTCTTCATTTCTTCCTGGTTCTTGTTTTTAGTTTCTATTTCCTTTTTCATACTGTTGTATTTCCTATTCAGTTCCTTGTAGTCTGTGAATTCCTTGAGCATCCTTATAAACATTCTTTTAATCTTCTAGTTTATCTTGCCTCCATTTCATTTAGCTCTTTTACTGGGGAGTCTTCCATTCCTTTCAATTGCAGGTTCTTTCTTTGTCTCCCCATTTTAGGTGAGTCTTTTTGTCTGTTTCTCTAATTCCAGATGTTCTGCTTTGCCAGCTGTCTTCATAGGGTGAGGTTCTGTGGTAGGGGTCCTGTGGGACTGTGTTGCAGTCTCTTTGATCTCCTTCTCTGGATGTTCTAGGGTTTCCCTTTCTTCTGTGTGTGTAGGCTCTCTTGTTGTACTTGGGCTTTACCTGTTGGTGGCTCCTTTGTTGGTGGGTTCTCCTCTCCAGCAGGTTTACTAGTATTCACAACTCCCACCTTGTCTTGTATGCTGTTGTACAGGTGTTGGTTAGCAAAATAGGATTGCCAGACAACCAAGCCTATTCCAGCAAAAAGAACTCCCCACCACGTCATCAGTCTCCACTGCAATTAAACTAAGATTAATAAAGGTGAAGAGAGATTGTGGGTATTATACGACATGACAAATGGACTATGAGATGACTAAAAGAGGGTAAAATGTAGTGTGGTAAGAGTGAGGAGAATTGATAAGAGTTGGGATATAACCAAGGTGAAGAAACGGAGAGAGTAAAATTTACAACATAAGTAAAATATGAAAAGGTGATGGGACCAATGGGTTAAGAAGAGGGAAGCGTATACTATGAGGTTTTAAGTAAAATTGAAAAGGTACTGGGCCAACGGGAGCACAATTTCAAAGAAATCTCAGCAGGGTTCATAGCAATGACAGCTGAATGAAGTTTAATAAAGGGAGAACAGGAATAAGAATATTGTAGAAAAGTGAAAAGTGAATATAAGATGTCTACAGTAAAGAAAAATGATTTTGAGAGGATGGGGGAAGCAAAGTCATATGATTAAGGAGTAAAGCCCAGGCTGAGGTCGGGGGGCACGGAGAGAGAAACCAATGAAATAAAATTCCTCACTCAGCCGAACAGGGGGAAGGTGAAATGGAGTAAGACAGCAGGAGAATATTCTATGGGATTTAAAGTACAAATAAGTAGTGAACAAATAGGAGTTCCTGTAACAGGGTGCAGCCAAGAAGTGGGCCCAAATAGGGATTTGTAATGGGGTCCAGAACTCAAGGTGTCCAGGAAATATTAGAAAAATATGTATAGGATGTCCTCACCCCCACAAGTCTGAACTGGTGGGGATGGGACTCCTGGAGCAGGGCCATTCAGAGCTGTTTTGTATAGCAGCAGCTTTGCAGCTAATCTCTGGCATGGTCATTTAGCATATCTATAACCTTTAACTGGTTTTGTAGATATGTTAAATAGCTGTGGCCATCCTTTGAGCCAGGGGGATGGAAGTGACTGGGGCACAAGATGTAACTGGGAAGGAAGGAACACACGGCTTTTGTCGAGAGGGGAGAACCTCATGGCTTTGGGGCTCCCTTTGCCACACAGTTTAGGAAGCTGGAAAGCAAGATGTAGCAGCGATGCAGAGCTCTCTCTCTCTCTTAGTAGTTTGGAAGAATGCAGGAGAGACGCTGTGGGAGGGTCTGGACCACGAGGCTTTGGAGGAGTGGGGACCCCTCAGCCTGAGACAGAGAGAGGACCACGTGGCTTTGGGTGGCTCTCTTTGTCACGCAGCCTAGGAAGCAGGAGAGACTTTTCCTGGAAGAAAAGCGGGGAAGGACTCTTGCTGGTGGGCCATGAGAAGGTGCCACATGGTTTTGGATTAACTGGAGATTGCGGTGGCGACACAGTGGATGGTGTCGGAACCGGGGGGCTGCCTGAATCACGGACTTCTACTTGTCCTGAGATATGGTACCCTGGACTGGGCAGGGGGAGAAGGAAGGACTGTGTGTGTTTGTGGGTATTCTAAAGAACTCTAGTATTTTAAAGGAGACCTTAAGTCATTACTCCAAGCCTGTATGACTTGTAAATAAAAAATTCCTTTCCTTTTCACCAGTCTATGGCATTGAGAGATGTCTTTCCATTGGCAGCGAGCATAACGAACCTGGTGCGGGGTTGGCATACCATTGGGTGTCCCCCGGCCCTGCTCTGTAACATTCCGTTGGAGAAGTACAGCAATAACCATGATATTTCACTCAACTAGCCACTGTTTATAAAAGATGAAAAAGAAATAAGACTCTTATTAGAAAGGAAAGAATGTGAGCTGACTTAACAAGAGTGCTTATGTGAGATTAGATGGAGGAGAAATAGAGTAAGGGATAGAAACTTGGTGTAATGTGAGAGAAAATAGTTAACCACAACAGTAATAAAGCTCAGGAAGGTGGCAGAATGGATTAAGACCAGAGAAGGGTGCTGAGTGGGATTTGGAATAACGATAGTATGATAAGAAACATATAATCTGAATAAAAAGAATAAAAAGTAAAAGGCCAAGAGTAGTGTGTTATTTGGAGTATGAATGAAGTGAAAGAAGAAAAATTAAAATGTAATATGAAAGGGAGAACAAAAAACAAATCAAACAATAAAAACAAACAAAACAAAACCCCTAAGTAAACAGAAAGAAAAGAAATAAAAAAATGAAAGTTCTGAAGGATAGCAAAGTGAAATTTGTCTCAGCTGTTGGTGTTCACCTTCTGATTTCTTTCTGGATTCTTCTCTGGTTTTCTCACAGCTCCAGGTCTTATTTTCTTACTCTTGAAAAAAAAGCCTCCTGTTGATTTTAAACCTGCCAAGCAGGTTTTGCAGGTCTCCCCTGGTCCTGGAGGCAGAGGGGATTGGACTCTGTTTTTCCCTTTCCTGTGGTTCCTCAAGGGTGGGGGCTCAGTCTTGACTACTATAATCACAGGTGCTCAGTTTCCAGCCCATGCCCTCAGAGCACTGTGAGGCCCACTTTGCAGATTTGTGCCAGGCTGGCGCTGATAATCCATCTTGTTTTGCAACCCTTTGATTAGTCCATGAGGTGCCCTTAGTGGGAGCAAATCATGCCCGTTCTCCTTCCTCTTTACTGGCTGGGCCACTGTGCATGAAGTCCCTTTGCATGTGAAGCTCATTACCCCTTTTGAGAAAAGTCCCTTGGGGGCAGCCTGCCAATCCTAACAAGAGCCAAGCTTTCCACACAGTTCATCTCTCTGACCAGTTCAGAGACTATCTGTGTCATAGCCAGTGGTTGCCTCTCTCTTCTCCGAGCTCCAGGTGTCACCTGGCTCCCCAGTTTCTCTGGTACTGTCTCAGCTGGCAATCACTGCCCCAGATGGGATATGCTACCAGCTGTGTGTCTTTTACTGCCTTTTTATGCCCCCAGTGACTTTAGGCGTCCAGGGCTCTCCTGGCACTGGTCTGGGACTTACCTGCTCTGGGAGGGGAGGGAGCCGCTAGGTTGCTATCACTGACCAATGCTCATGGGGGTAGCCGTGGCCTCTGGGGTAGCCCAAGGCCCAGGGACCTTCCCGTTGGCATAGAAAATCTCCTTACTGCTTGTTTTTAAGCATCCTCTGTATAGTTTGTCGTCCAAACTGCTTATCAGCTGGGATTATGTTGGCTGTTTACTCTGTTCTTCAGAAGATTGGCTAGGTGACCCAGTTGGGTGCACAAGTAAGTGGGCTCAGCTCCCACCTACATCGCTGCTACCTCCCTATTCCCAATGAAATCTTAAAAAATGACAATATCCTCAATAGCAGAATTACCATTCATTGAGAAGGAAAACAGGCAAGGTTGAGCCAAAGGGAGTTGATCCAGTGTTGAGACATAAAGGCGATTCTTTGGGGTCTGTCCACTGGTCTTCATATTTGGGAAAAATTTGTGTCAAGGACCTTCTTATATTAAAGGTCAACAGAAAGAACAGGGACTATGACTAAAAGTTGTGTGCTATTCTTATGGCTTGCCAGCCTCTGTATATTTCTTCACATGGTCAGCTATAAAGCCCCCAAAATGAGAAGGGCTTAAATGTAGGTGAACCCCAAGGAAGGAGGAGGCTAGGGAGGCTGTGGCCCCTTTTTATAACCACAACTATGGAGAGTAAAAGAGGTAGCAACTTTGGAAAGGAAATGAAATGAAGCTGGGGACTTGTAGCCTGCTGTAAAGAAAGGAACATGGACAATGGTTTGGGACCGAGAAGGGACTCCTATAGTCTTTGATTCAACCTGGAGATTAAAATTGTCCATGAAATTGTCCAGGAAAGAAGGAACCAAATAGAATTCTGTCTGGATTTTCTTCTCAGTTCTTAAATACTTAAAAGGCTACAATCAGAGATAAAGGTGATTTAACAGATTTGGTAGCTTTAAAAGTCTCTGACTATGAAACACATATTGTTAGGTAAATCAATCTTTCTTTCTTTCGTTCTTTCTTTCTTTCTTTCTTTCTTTCTTTCTTTCTTTCTTTCTCTTCCCTTATTTCCTTCCTTCCTTCCTTTTTATTGAATTTATTTGGGTGGCATTAGTTAATAAAATTATATAGGTTTCTAGTATACAATTCTGTGATACATCATCTGTATATTGTATTGTGTGTTTACTTCCCAAAATCAAATCTCCTTCTGTCACCATATATTTGACCCCTTTACCTTTTACCACCGCCTCCCACCCTCTTTCCCTGTAGTAATCACCATACTGTTGTCTGTGTTTATGAATTTTTGTTTGTTTGGTCTGTTCATTTGCTTTCAGTTTTATATCCCACATATGAGTGAAATCATATGGTTCTTGACTTTTTCCATTTGACTTATTTTGCTTAGCATGATATTCTCAAGATGCATCCAAGTTGTTGCAAATGCATAGTTGAATATATAATTAAGAAGACAAATCTCCAGGAGTCAAGGCCTTAAAGGAAACTGAAACTGAATGGAAAGCATGTGAGCTGAACCTAAGGCTTGCCTGGCATGGAAGGATGTTAGTTTTGGAGATCCAAGTGCCTGAGTTTATGGGAGTTTATATAAGTACAGAAGATAAGCCCCTTGACCTATAGGTGATGAGGAGATAGAATTGACTCCTACATAAAACTAGAGCCCTCAAAGGGCTACACTCTCATAGTTCCTTGGATAAATGACTGAATCCAGATCTATGGCAGGGGAAAAAAATAGATGAGCATGGAATAATTTATGGTGACAGAAAGAAATGAAGTGCTCAAAGACTATTAAGACATCGCAAAAGGACATAAGAACTTACTCAAATGGGCTCTCACTGGTCAATCTTAGGACAATTTTAGCGTTATTTACAAAGGGAATAAAAGATACTTTTGCAGTGCTGAGGTCACTGCCTTAAAGCAGTGATCAAATTATTATCACTAGTAATGGAACTAATTAATATGTGTCTTTGGAGGTTAAGTGATGGGAAAAACAAAAACTTCAAAGCAGGTGTTATAAATATGTTCAAAGAACCAAAGTAAACCATGATTAAAGAAATATAGTATAATGACAATATCTCATCAGAGAGATCTAGAGCTGTGTAGAGTGTGATCCCAGGACAGGCTCTTCTTGGCTGTCTCTTTGCAAGATTCTCTCTTTTAATCTTCACACTGGTTTGCCATTTTGGTTATTGCTATGGAATAACCAGTCTCTCTTAAATGCTTGCCACCAAAATCTCCATTGTTTTTAACAATGCCCTTAAGTGTGAACTTCTCGATGATCTCTTTTAAATAAAGTCCATCATCTTGGGCAAAAATGCCAAGCTCTTGGTACTTATGGCTTCCCCCTCCCCACTCCTCTCCCTTGGGAAGAACCTCTGCACCACTGCATTGGAATGGCCTGATTCTTCTGGAGTGACACTCTTGTTTTACCAGTGGGCACTGGGGATGATGGTAGCTTGCCACTGCCAGAGTAGAATCTCTATTGTATGAGTGACCTGGGGTGGAGCCACTTGGGCTCCAGTATTCTCAGCCTGTCTTTTCTCTGGTAGAGCACTTGTCCTATGAGTGCAAGCTGAATAGGGAGTTTTCAGTCCTTTCAGACTCACCTGCCTAGAATACAGCTTCTGAAGCATAGGTCTGGAGAGGAAGAAAGAAACCAGCAATCTTCCTTCCCCTCCCAGGGGGAAACTGTAATCCTACACTAGGAGCTGTGGGGAAAGGGAGCACCTGTCTTCCTGTTCATACCAGCCCTGAGTAGAGCCATGGGGTTGTGCTTTGGATGCCACAGACCCTCACTATTCTCACTGAGATTTCATTGATGTTTTTGGATAAATTGTTTCTTAATTTGCTGTGTGTCCTTAAGAGTATTTCCAGTGATTTTAAATGTTTAAAAAAATAATTGTCCGATGCTTAAATGGTTGTTTCATCACATAAAGATTCACCATTTCAGAAGTCCCACCTGTCCATGGGTTATTTCTCGTATATAAGGAAGGATGATGCAGGAGGTGAAGCCAAGAGCTATGGACAGTCATTCCCAGAGAGCAGGATTGAACCCTAATTTAAAACAACAACAGAACAAAACAAAACAAAACTAACCATACATGTCCAGCAGCATTTCAAGTTTACTATGGACTGATTATAAGTCTCCTGTTCTCCTCCTTTGTGAATGGGAATATCTACTGTGGTTATCATATTTCTATTTCACCATTATATGTTGGGAATGTGGAGGCACATGACTTGTTTGTTTCACGGGTCTTCAGATCTAGAGGATCTATACTCAAGGAACCTCATTGAAAGAGCCTTATCCTCACCTAGATCTGATTTAGCTGATGAGATCCTTGTTCTCAAACCTGAATCTGATGTCAAAATAGGCTGATATTTCTGTAGGCCTTTGTGAGGAGTTGAATGTATTTTTTTATTTTTATTTTTATTTATTTTTTTTGAAAGTTCAAAATTCTTTAAAGTTTTTTTTAATTAATTTTTTTGTTTAATTACAGTTATTTGCAGCCTCTCCCCTCCCCCCTCCCTTCCCCTCCCGTCCCACCCCCCCAACCTCCCTCCTCCCCCTTAGTTCTGTCCATGAATGTATTTTGCATGTATGAGAAATATGAGTAATTTAGAGGGGAAACGTGGTAGATTTTAAATAGCTGCAAATTCTTTGTCAGTCATCTCATTGAATCCAGGCTGGCTTTAGTGAATTGCTTGGAATAGTGGAATAAAATGGATGTGATGTTCTAGGACTTTAGTCACAACATCAGAAGAAACCTTAATCTTCTGCCTGTGACTTTTTGGACTCCATCTACCATGTTGTGCGGAAATCTAAGCAGCCATGTGGAGAGTAACATGTAGGAGAAACTAAGGTCCCTAGTTGGCAGTGCCAGCTGAGCTCTCAGCTGACACCTAACACCAATTTGCTAATAATGAGAATGATCTGTTTTGGAAATGGTACTCTAGTTTTAGTAGAGTCATCTGCTGTGTGGAGTAGTAATGAACCATCCCCATCCAAATGGCAGATTCATGAGTAAAAATACATGACAGTTACTGTTTTAAGCCAATAAGTTTTAGAGTCATTTGGTATGTAGCATTGGTAACCAAAATATTCTTCAAACCAGCAATTTATATGCCTACCCTAATAAACTCTTGTAAGTGTGAACAGAAAATGTATATGAGGGTGTTTATTACAGCACTCTGTATGAAAGTGAAAATATCAAATTAATGTATCCTTCTTCAGTTGGGAATGGCTAAATAAACTGTGTCTTATTCACACAGTGGTTACAATGAATGAACTAGATCTATCTGTATCAACATGTATACTCTAAAAAATAATGCTAAGTGATAACAGCAATTTGTAAGAAGAAACATGCAGTAGATTCCATTTATATACATTCAAATATATACAAGCAATGCTACACATTATTTATAGATATACATTGTTGTAGTAAATGTATAAAATCAAGCCACTGATTAATAAACATCAACTTCAAGAAAACATTTTTATCTGGGGAGGGGAGAGGGAAGGAGAAGGGTTGGAAGGAAGTGTGACTTTACCTATAATAGTAATGTTATCTCTTTTGTTCTTTCTTTTTTAAAGAGCTCCATAAGATAAAATGTTTACATCTGTTTTATATTAGTGGTAGGCACAAAGATGTATACTATCAGTATACTATTTTCTGTAATTTGTGTGCTTGAATTCATTCATATTTTATACATTTTACTAAAAAGAGGGAAGTATTGGATATACAAGTATACTCATTAATCACTACACTATGTTACCTCCATTTTGGGGGCTATGATGAACAATAAAGATTTAAACATCTTTACATACAATAAAATGCACCCTTTTAAAATCTAGCTTGATGGATTTTGACAAATATATATACCCATTACACTGTCGCTACAATAAAAATGTAGAACATGGACATCATTCCAAAATTTCCCTCATTCACCTTTGTAGTCAATCCCACCACCTCAGGCAAATACGGATTTGCTTTATGTCACTATGAATTAGTTTTACATTTTACAGTAAAGGATGTAAATGAATCACACATTAGGTTCAATTTTGTTTTTTTTAACATTTTATTTATTTGCCCTGGCATTTTATTTATTTTTAGACAGAGGGGAAGGGAGGGATTAAGAGAGAGAGAAACATCAACATGTGGTTGCCTCTTGCATGCCTCCAACCAGGGGCCTGGCCCGCAACCCAGGCATGTGCACTGACTGGGAATTGAACCAGCGACCCTTTGGTTTGCAGGCTGGCTCTCAATCCACTGAGCCACACCAGCCACGGCAGTTTCAATTTTGTGTTTGGGTTCTTTTGTTTAACATAAGGATTTTGAGATTTATACATGTAATAAGTGTATCAGTAGTATGTCCCATTGTATTGCTAACTAACATTTCACTGTATGGATATACACTATTTGTTTAGACATCTGCTGTTAGACATTTGTTTTATGTTTTTGGCCATTATCAACAAAGCTACAATGAACATTTGTATGTAGGTCTTTTTTTCTGGACATTGGTTTCCATTTCTCTTGGGTAATTAGCTAGGAGCGGATTTTCTCAGATGTATGGTAAGTATATGTTTAACTTTACCAGATGCTACCAAAGTGTTTTCCAAAGTGCTGTACCATTTTTCATTACTACCAGCAATATATGAGTTCCAGTTGATCTACCAGTTCACCAAAACTTGGTATTATTAATTTTTTTTTAAATTTTAGCCATTCAACTGAGTGAACAATGGTATCTCATTGTGGTTTAATTTTGCATTTTGTTGATGACTAATAATATTGAGCATTTTTTTACCATGCCTATTGGCCATTCCTGTATGTTGTTTGTGAATTGTTTGTTTAAATCTGTTGTTTACTTTTAAAATTATTTGTTTTCTTATTGAGTTGCAGGAGTTCTGTATCTATTCGAATAGAAGTCCTATGTCAAGTATTTGGATTGAGAATATCATTTTGAGTTAATTATTGTGTAATGGCATGAAGTAAGGTTTGAGGTTCATTTACATTGTATGAATACCCAATTGTTCCAACACTTGACTGAACTGTGTTCGGAGTCTGCTCTACTTCTGGATTTCCTATTATGTGAAATAATAAATAATAACTGTCATTAATTTAAGTCAAAAATATTCATATGTATTAGTTCCTATGATCGCCTCCCTGTTTTCTCAATAACATTTTCATACAGAAAAGCAGGAGAAGGCACAGGGAAAATTACCTAAGTGTGTAAAACACACCACACACACACACACACACACACACACACAGATTTTCATTCCTGTTTACCTAAGAGCAACATCATAGTTATACAATAGCCAGTGCCAAAATTAGTTTAAATCCAAATTGTCTAACCTTTCAGCTCTGGCACATTTTACCCTGCTAATTCTAGTTATCTTTCTTATTCCGTAATCTAAATCCTCATCATCTCTTTCTAGGTGCTCAACAACCACCTCCTTTCTGGCTATTTCTCTCCTAATTTCATCCTGCCTGACTAGTTTTTTTGTTGTTGTTGCAATTCTGCTTTCTCTAAATTGTTCCTAAGCTCGAACCTTCACAGTGCTCTGTTGTCTAGCCCCATCCGGGTCAGACTCTTCTGTCTGGCTCTCAAGGCTCCAGATCTTCTAACTTTTTTCCTAATTTGTTGGTGTCCTCTCTTTACCATAGACAGGCACCTGTATTAATCCTTGTCACTGTACTTTTTGTTCATGCAGTTCTTGTCTTTCCTCATATGCTGCATCCTCTACAAAGATTTCATTGATGTCTCTAGCCTAATCACTCTTTTATATCGTGAATTCTTATCACATCCTCCTCTCGGCTTCTTCATTTTCTTATTTTGTTTGCTGTTATTGATTTTGTACAACCTTGTCTCCCCAACTGAAGTAGTGGCCAAGTGCAAAGACTATAACCTGTATCCTTCTGCCCCCTGCGATGCTAAGCACATAATGCTTCCTGGCTTATTTCACTGATTAGAGTAAATTTCAATTTAAAATAAAAAGAATGCTTTTTATTTTTAGAGTTGGCTTTTAATTTCGTCTGTTGGTTTTATTCCTTTGTTCTCCTGGAAAGAAGAAGTACCGCTATGGCAACTCCACCCAACTTCATTCTCTCGACAGGTTAGAAGGTTGTTGGGAAACAAATATGTTCTAATTCTATGCTAAGGGTCTCTCTCTAATTGCAGAGGCAGATGAGTAGAGAATGAATATTCTCTCTCAGACATCAGAAAGAAGCAAAAAACTGGCCCCCTAATTCAACTCTTGCTTGCTCTGGCAAAGACAAAGACCACTCCAGTGGCTGCTGTTCTGTGAATTTAACTGAGTGAAGGGAGAAACTTCATTGGGAAAACAGTTTTTAAATTATTACTGTTAAAGTGCACAAAGAAAATACATTAAGGAAAAAGTTTTTAAGGAAACACACCACTACTTCCCTTTTTCTATTCCCATGGTCAATGAAAGAGGTTCTCACTACACTCTTAGCTTCTAGTTAAGCTAATAAGGATAACACACACAAGGGGGCTCCCTATGCATCCCTGTGGAGCTTGGAAGAGTGATATTTAGTTCCATACATTTGGCCTCATAGATATACACACATGGTCAATCTCCTTAGCCCTGTCTTTCCCTATCCTTGTTCATTAAAATTACAGTCTGATGTCAAAAGTGATTTGATTTGCTCTTTCCATTTCCCAGGACTGACCTTTGGGTTCCAATCTTGCTGGTGAGGAACTTTAGCTGTTTGCTGGCATAACTGTATGCTTGAGGGACCAGGAATCACCCGTGATTTTCAATAGTCATTATAACAAACTTTCAATGATATTAAATTCATTTTTTACATATGCAGAGTCTCACTCTGAAGAAAAAAAGGCTATAAGTATAATGTTTTCAAATGAAAGTAGTAATTAGTATTTGATTGTCATTCACTTTGTTTTGCTCTGTGTATTACTTTAGTTAGAATTTCTGATGCTGCAGAACACCAGTAGAGAAAATAACAAACCTTTATGAGCACTTTCAGGTTTTCTAATCATTTTGCAATCTTTTGCTAAAGTTTGTTTTCCATTACTAAATGCTCAAGTCTAATGAAAAGAAAGAGCACTGAGCTGGGAGTGGGAGATAACGAATGTTCCAGTTCTGCTATTCTGACTCTGCGACCATGGTAAGGTCATTTTTTCCCTCTGTGGGTCTCAGTTTTCTCATTTGTAAAAGACAAGGTTTGAACGGGTTGGTCTTGAAGGGCCAGTCCAATTTTGATATTTTGCAATTACAATCAAATGTGCTATTGTCATAGGGTTTTTTTTTGACCCCAAACTAAATTGGCAACACTGACAGTAGTAGGTTTTTAAAAAATCTTTCTTTTCTCTCAGTAATAAGCCTCAGAGGTGAGATTTCAAAATTACAGTTTCCTACAGGCTGCAGCCATAATGACAGAACCATGACAAGAGAACTATTAGAATTAATATTCTTATCTATAGATATCTAAAGAAGCAAATAACATTTGAAGATCGTTTTTGCTGCTTCTCTGTGTGTTCTTCATCCAGAGGTATTTATATAACTAATAAATCTTAGTGGTAAGAAAAGTAGAAATGTAATGAGTAAGGGAAAATAAAGCCCTCTCCTTTTATGCTTGCTCCAACCTGTCTTGGTAATTATTTCTCAGGGAAACTACTTGTGTCTTACTACTTTGGGGACATCAGTGTATGTAGCAGCACTCATTCACTGCTAATACGGGCTGCTAAAAGCATTCCCATCTCCTGTCAGGGCTGTCACAGTTGATTTTTTTCATTTCTGTGAATTCCATCAAGTTTAACAGCTGAAAATTAAACCCATTAAGAAGCTCCCTAAGTATTTCAGAGTGAGCTAATTTTCCAAGGCCAGGCTTAGACACGGAATCTGGTGAAGGGAATCTACAATTGGAACTTTGGGAGAAGGGAGAAAGTTGAACAGTAAATGGTTTACCCCAAATGATGGTAAAAGTTCCTGATAATTTCAAGTACTCCTCCAAAGTCCTTGAAGCTACTTAATATACTACCATGTACATGAAAGTAACTCAAGAATGGTAAGATACCTATATGGTCAATTAATATTTGACAAAGGAGGCAACAACGTACAGTCTGTTCAATAAACTATGTTGGGAAAATTGGACAGATACATGCAAAATAATGAAGCTAGGCCACATTCTTACATCACATACAAGAATAAACTCAAAATAGATGAAAGACTTAAATGTGAGACTCAACCATAAAAATCCTAGGAGAAAACTTAAGCAGTAAAATCTTGGACATTTCTCATAGCAATATTTTTTCTAACATATCTCCTCAGGCAAGGGAAACAAAAGAAAAAAAATAAAGAAATGGGATTACATCAAACTAAAAAGTTTTTGCACAGCAAAGGAAACCATCAACAAAACAAAAAGGCAACCCACCGAATGGGAGGAGATCTTTGTCAACGATACAACAGACAAGAGGTTAGTATCCAAAATGTATAGCAAACTCAAACAACTCAACACCAAAAAACAAAAAACAAACAACAACAAAAACAAATAATCAAACCAGTTCTTGATTTCATTGATATTTTATATGTTTTAGTCTCTGTTATTTTTTTTCTGCTCTAATCTTTATTATTTCCTCCCTCCTACTTAATCTAGGTTTTGTTTCTTCTTCTTTGTTAGTTCTTTTAGGTATAGGGTTAGATTGTTTATTCAAGATTTTTCTTGCTTCTTGACGTATGCTTGTAATGCTATGAAGTTCCCTCTCAAGAATGCTTTTGCTGTGCCCCATAGATTTTGTGTTGTTGTGTGTTGCTACCATAAGGACTTTGGAGTATATGATAAGTGAAAAGTGGAATCATCACAGGGTTTTGAGCAAAGAAGATACACAACATAAGCAGCATTTTCAAAGGATCACTCTGGATGCTAAGGGGAAAGTAGATTAAAAGTGGGAAGGGAGGAAATAGGGAGACTAGGTGAAGGCTATTGCAGTAATGCAAGTGATAAATAAAAGTGGCTTTTGACCTTGGTGGTAGCATTGAGAATGATGAGAAATGGTAATAGTCTAGATCTATTTTGAAGATATAAAATAACAGAACGTAAGGTATAAAAGAAAGGGTGCACTGAGGAATAAAGCTTCTTAGCCTGAACAACTAGAATTTACTGAAATGAGAGAGACTATGGAAGAAGCACATTTAGGAAGGAAGATCAGGTTTGGACATTTTATTTGAATGAGGGAAGAGTGAATGTTTCAAACACTACTGAAAAGTTGAGTAATGTAAGAACTGAGAACTGACCACTGGATTTAGCAATGTTAAGGACATTGATGACTTTGAAGTTTCAAAAGGGGTGGGGCCAAAAGCCTGACTAGACTGGGTTTAGGAAAGAATTAAAGGAGAATAATTTGAAACTAAATATACATACCCATTTTGAAGAGTTTGGGTATAAAGAGAAGCAGAGAAATGGGGCTGAAGCCAAAGGGAGAAATGGAGTCAAAAGAGGAGTTTTAAGATAGAAACATGAGAATATTATTGCATGCTGTTGAGAATAATAAAGAAGATAGGAGAAATGGTCCACAAATGAATTTTTAAAGGGAGGGAGTGAATAAGAAAGAAGCGAGGAAAAAATAAAAGGAAGGACAACTGAATAGAAGCAGAAGGGATGCAGCAAGGGAGGGAGAGTCAGAGAGGATTAAACTTTAAAGTTTGGCATACAGAAGTTAAGCTTGTCCACTAGGACTTTCTCTTACCTCAAGGTGACTGTAGAACATTTGAACTGCCTTAGACAAGGGGGATTTAGAGAATTGCTACAAGGATTGACAATGTTAAGAGCACGGAGCAAAAGTACAAGTCCTGACTTTGTAACCTTGGGCAAGGAACTCAACCTCCCAGTGCCTCAATTTTTTCATCTGTAAAATGGGGGTGCTAATATCATCTTTCTCGTAGTGTTACCGAGCAAACCAGGGCTTGGCCACCTGGCACTTTTATGACCCAACAATTAGTTTTGAAGGAAACAGGTTTTTATTAACAAGGCTCCAACCTCAGGGGGACTGAGAGCACTTCTGCTCAGAGCCCTCCTCTCCTGCAAGACCCAGAACTTCCCTTGCTCCCCAAAAGGCTACAAGCCAAGACCATGCCCAGAAGTTCCCCATATCCTTATCTGTCCATCATCCAGTCACACAAACAGATCTCCATCCTCTCTGGAAGGTGCACTTGTGGGTTTCAGAGTTGCCATCCTCTCACAGCAGCTCTTTCTTCCAGGATCTGGGCTGTGCTGTTCTCAGCTTCCACATAGCGGTTCAGGAAAACATGTGCTGTGTTACACTGGATCATGGTGGAGTCCAGGGAGGCACACATCCTGACAGAGTGGCTTGTCTGTATATCCTTTAGAGAAGCAAAAGTCTGCAACTCGGCATTCCGGGTCACAGTTCAACTCCAAGCATCTCTCATTACTCTGGGTGGCTAGGCAGGTACCCGCAGCTCCATCAGCTCTGATGCCATCTTCTCCAGGCAGACCTCCTCTCTCACTGGAGACTTCGTGGCTCTCTCTCTCCTGACTTTCAGCCCACCTTAATTTAAATGTTTGGCCCGGTACTTCCTATGTGACCTCACATCCAGCCTTTCCAGTGGTGCATTAGTGTAAGCCATTTTTGTCAGTTTCCCAGTGTCTTTGACCTTCTTTCAGCTGCCATCTTTAGTCAGGGCAAGAGTTCCCAGTGACAGAGGCATGTGGGCTGAGCATCCGTCCCCTGCCTCTCATGCAGGTGCCATATGAGCTCCCCTCTGGCAATGTCACAAGTAACTGCACATTCTCAGAGTCACATACACAATTTGCCCTGGGTGGCAGCCCTCTTTCCTTCAGGAAGGCATGGCTATTAACTTGTTTTTGTTATGCGATGTATTTTAAATGCTGTACCTTCCACTCTCTCTGCCTTCAATCTTCCCTCATGTCCTGCCTGAAGGCAGACTTATGGGAGTTGTTTCCCCACTATCAAGAAACACATGCTCTGTACCCCATTACAATAGGGTTGTTATGAGGCTTAAATAAATTATTTAATGTGCTTGGAGCATGGCATACATGTATACTATCATCATTACTCTCTCTGGGAATCAAAGGCCAGGAATTCCCTTGGATCTCAGAAATAACTGTACTGGAGCCACAGAATGAGCCAGGCCTCTGAATGTCTCTTTTTGATACTTCTATCTGCAGTATGACTTCATTCTTTTCCCCTCACTACTGCCACCTATAACTCTAGAGCTTTACATTTTAACAAAGCCAGCTACCCAGAGGAGAAATAACTGAACTATTCTCTGATCTTAAATACTGACCAACTTGATTCAAGTGCCCAGATCAGGTGGCCATCTGGCTAGTGCCATGTAATAAAATAGGCTTCCCTGGGGGAACCATGTAAGTGGATTGGTATGTTGAGCAGTGCCAAGGAGAAATGAAGGTGGCTGAGGTGCTGAGGAGGGGAAGAGAGACTGAAAAAAATTGAAAAGGCAAGTGCTAGAAGGCCAGAAGAATAATTGCCACACTCTCCTATTCCCATGTCCCTCCTTAGTGTCACCTTCAAAGGAAGGTAAGCATTGGTAAAGTATGAGGAGTCCTCATGGAAAATCTTCCAAAAGTCAGAGGCTTCTCTTTGCTCCAGACCCTTGATAAAAATTGCAGCCTGGTTGTTAAAAGCAATGGATCTCCTATTGTAGGGGGTATCCAGAATGCCTGCATGCTGGTGCTCTTGATTTCTCTGGTCACAGCCTTTGATAAGTTTCAGCCTGAGTACTAGACCCCCAATCCTACCCTAGCCCAGAAAATTTCACCAAGAATGCCCACCTGATGACTGATGGTTGTCTCTACACCAGTTGAGTATGAAGACTGATGAGTGTTCTGCCCTCCTTTCCTGATCTCTCCATCTTAAGCAGTCCCTGCTGTTTGCTTAAGCCCCCAAATTCTAAAATCACCGTCCTGCCAAGATACAGGATAATTAGAATACCAAGCTGCATCACAGACAAAAAGCAGCTGGAAACAATAGAGACAAGCAGAAGGCTATTAAAGTTGCCAGACATAAGATGATTATTGGACCAAACTAATGGAAATAGGACAGGAAAGGAAGAGAATGGTTTGAGATACATTTCATGAAAAATAAATGGAGAAATGACTCCAGAAATATAATTTAATAATACTTATGCAGTATAACTTAATGTCCTGAGAGAAAAGTTTAAGAGAATCTTTAAAAAATGAGAGGGTGATTGCTAACACAAAGTTGAACAAACAATATGCATTTAAAATAAGTTTGCCATTGGTTGTTGTGTCATTACTCCCAGGTAAACAGGAATGAAATATATTTATTAAAAACTACCAAGAATTGCATACCTACCCTTCCACACTTGATCTTTTCTTCCATAACTTGATCTATTGATTATGAAAGAATGTTAATAAGAGTGAGGAGAATGAGGGATGACACAGCCATTATAAGAATAAAAAAAAAAAAACGGAGACATTGAAATTAAGAACAATCTAACAATAGCCAGAGGGGAGGGGAGAGGGGATTTTGGGGAGAAGGGTTTTCTCCTTCATCACCTGAAACTACCTTTTCACCCAATGATTCCACTGCTGGGAATATATCTGAAGAAACTCAAAATACTAATTTGAAAGATGAATGGATAAAAAAAGCTGTGGTACCTTTACACAATGGAATACTACTTTGTGATACTATGCAGGAGAAAGAAGGAGCTCATACCCTTTGTGACAGCATGGATGGAACTGGAGAGCATTATGGTAAGTGAAATAAAGTCAGGCGGTGAGGGACAAATACCATATGATCTCATCTTTAATCAGCAAAACAAACAAGCAAGGAAAATAGAACCAGAGACATTGAAATTAAGAACAATCTGACAGTAACCAGAGGGGAGGTAGGAAG
>PVJI01012492.1:0-49669 GCA_004026765.1 Micronycteris hirsuta | reverse complement strand
AGAGACTGCTTTCCTCAGTGGCTCAGGTCCCTCATCTCCACCACCGACAGGTGGTGAGACTTAACTAATTCACGGCCCAGTCCAGGCGCCTGAGTCACTGCCTGCTTCCTTTTCTGCAGCCACAACATGGCACTCCTGAGGCACTTGGGAAGCAGTGACTCAGGAGACCAGCAGGTGGCACATGAGAACCTGAATATACCAGCGTGGCCCAGGACAAAGAGGTGGTGGACAAGGCGTTTTTAGTGCAAGTTTGGTTGACTGACTTCCTCAGTCTTGGGACATTGAATACTGTCCATGAGAACAAAAATTTGCCTGATTGCAGGACCTAAATGATTAAAAGGCAGGAAAGGCAAGACAGGGATAATACTATATAGTCATTCTTTTAATCTTTCCTAATCCTCTCTCTTAACCCAAATCACCTCATGAGAGAATTGTAAGATGAAGGACCTATTATAGGTACAACAATAAGCCTAATGTGAAGAGCTCAGCATTGGTAGTTGTGAAATAATTATTATCTGGTTAGGTTGAACACAATCCAGTGGTGTTATTTAGGCATTTCTGGTTACTATAGTAGTTGAATTTAGGTGTTTCTGACTCACTGATCTGTTCATTCATTTGTTTTTCAACTAATGAATCTACATGGAATGACTACTCTTCATGTGGCTCAGGGCTTAGGCGCATGGAGGTGAATAAGACCCAGTTTCAGCTCTCCAGGAAAACAAAGCAATCCACTTGGCTAAATCAATAGGAAGGTGGGCAGTGCATTTCATATGGAATCAACAATTTAGTCTGATAACTAATACACAGCGGAATAGGCAGGTGTTGGGAACATTGTTTGAATGATGGGGAAGCTATGACAGAAACATAAGAGAAAAAGGACCACAGGACCATTTATAAACCAGAATCATTTCTAAATGATTCTATTAAAATACTAAATTCTGTTAAAATAATCGATATGCCCATGTATTCTATGCAACCCTCCTTCTTTAGCTGGATCTACTGTGGACTCCTTGTCTCATAGAAAGAAACAGTTTGAGGATAACCTAACCTTTTAAAAATGACATATACAGTACATGAAGGGTTAGTTTTACAGACAACAGTACTCAGTTATTCCCTCTCTCCAGAATAGGAGAGGATAGGAGTTTTACCTGGACAAGAGGAAAAGAAAGGATTTGTTGACTCTAAGAATGGTTAGTCCCTGGTGGGTTATGGCCAAAAGATGGGGATTGTTTTGGTTGAAGGCCTTTCAGAAAAGATAGACCAGAGTGATTTTTAAAGACCCTATACATAGTCATGACTAACAGGATCTGTATCAGGTATAGAGAGGAAAGAAATACAAGAAATAACTTAATTACTGATTTTCAAATAAATGAAGGATTATTAACTGGAGAGAAACTTCTAGATAGAAGAAAGAGGGAACTAAAGCCAAGAGATACAGCCCAGGGGGGAGGACTATTTTTTTAAAAAGTATACTTTGTTGATAATGCTATTATAGTTGTCTGATTTTTCCCCCTTTGCCCCCCTCAATCCAGCACCCCTCCTACTCCCTCAGGCAACCCCCCACCATTATTCATGTCCATGGGCCATGTATATAAGTTCTTTGGCTACTCCATTTCCTATACTGTTCTTTACATCCCCATGGCTATTCTGTAACTACCAAATGGTGCTTCTTAATCCCCTCACCTCTTCACCCATTCCCCCATATAACCGTCCACATCTGGCAACCATGAAAACGCTCTCTGAATCTATGACTCTGTTTCTGTTCTTCTTTGCTTAGTTTGTTTTAAGATTCAATTGTTGATAGATATGTTTATTTATTTATTTTTTTGCCATTTTATTGTTCATAGTTTTGATCTTTTCTCTCTTAGATAAGTCTCCTTAACATTTCATATAATGATGGTTTGGTGATGATGAACTCCTTTAGTTTTTTCTTGTCAGGGAAGCTTTTTATCTGCCCTTCAATTCTAAATGATAGCTTTGCTGGGTAGAGCAATCTTGGCTGTAGGTTCCTGCTTTTCATGACTTTGAGTATTTCTTACCAATCCCTTCTTGCCTGCAAAGTTTCTTTTGAGAAATCAGCTGACAGTCTTATGGGAACTCCCACGTAGGAAACTAACTGCTTTCCTTTTGCTGCTTTTAAGAGTCTCTCTTTATCTTTACCCTTTGGCATTTTAGCTATGATGTACCTTGGAGTGGGCCTTTTTGCATCCATCTTGTTTGGGACTCTCTGTGTTTCCTGGACTTGCATGTCTATTTCCTTCATCACATCAGGGAAGTTTACTTACATTATTTTTTCAAATAGACTTTCAATTTCTTGCTCTTTCTTTTCTGCTTCTTGCACCCCTATGATGTGAATGTTGGACCTCTTGAGCGTGTCCCAGAGGCTGCTATATTATTCTCATTTTGGGGGGGGAGGGGGAATTCTTTTTTTTTTCTTGTTGCTATGATTGGTTTGATATTTACTTCCTTATGTTCCAAATCATTGATGTGATTCTCAGTTTCATTCACTCTACCCTTGCTTCCCTTTAAATTGTCCTTTCTTTCAATTAGTGTATTCTTCATTTCTGCCTTCCTCTTTTTTATGCTGTTGAGGCCCTCACTAAGTTCCTTGAGCATCTTATAACCAGTGTTTTGAACTCTGCATCTGAGAGATTGCTTATCTCCATTTTGTTTAGCTCTTTTTCTGAAGTTTGATCTTTTTTTTTTTTTTTTTTACTGGGCCATGTGTCTTTGTCTCCTCATTTTGGCAGCCTCCCTGTGTTTATTTCTATATATTAGGTAGAGCTGCTTTGACTCTGTGTCTTGGTAGTGTGGCCCAATGTAATAGGTGTTCTGTAGGGTCCAGTGGCACAGCCTCTTCTATCACCCAAGCTGGGCACTTGAGGTGTGCTCTTCATGTGGGCTGAATACACCCTCCTCTTGTAGTTTAGGCTTGGTTGCTGTTGGCAGATCAATGGGAGGGATTTACACAGGCCAGTCAGCTACAAGGATTGGCTGTGACCACTGACCAACAACCTCTGCCCTTCGTGGAAGTGCAGCTGTGCAGTGGCAGGGGGATAGTGCTCCAGTGTGGTCTATAGCTGTCCACTGGGTGCGCTGGCCCAGAGGTTTTCTGGGTGGTGCAGATCAAGGTCAACCCCCACCTGTGTTTTGTTCAGGGCCATCCTGTCTGAACTATAAAGCAATCTGACATGGCTGCTACTTGTGTTGGGCTCAGAGATCCCCAGGCAAAGTCAAACTGTGAACCTAGGCTGGCTGTTGTTAGTGCTGGGGGTGGGGCTCACTGAGGCTAGCTTTTGCTTATTTGAGAGGATTTAGGAAGTTTGGAAGGATGAGTCAAGACCAGTCATTCATATGGAAAAGCAGCTTGGGTGGCCCCTAAGCTGTGTCAGGCAGAGCCTCTGGGGATCTCCAGGGCGGGTCAAACAGTGTTAGCAAGGTTGATGGAGTACTAGCTATGGCACTCCTGGAGTGCCATATGGAGTCCCTGCCTGCTGGCTCTGTGGCTCTGTGGCAGGAGGGTTTAGAAAAGGGACAATGGCCTTTGCTCGCCTTGATGCCAGACCTTTTAAGCTGCTACCCTGGAGCTTAGAGGGAGTGAGTCTCAGTGTGTGAGTCTGTGTATGGGTTCTTTAAGAGAAACCTTAAAAACTGCTTATGGCTTCAGAAGTTTCTTCCATCTACTCAATCCCTGCTGGTGTTTGCAGACAGAAGTTGTGGGGACTTATATTCCTGGCACTGGAACCCTGGGCTGGGGGCCTTGGTGTGCATCTGGGACTCCTCACTCCCAAGATGTCCCTCCCAAATTTTTATCCACCACACGTGGATGTGGGACTAACTCGTTCGGCATCTGCACCCCTCCTACCAGTCTGGATGGGTGTGGTTTAATTCTGTAGTTGTCAGACTTCCACTCAACTCAATTTCTGACTTTTCTGAGTGATGGTTGTTCTATATTTTAGTTGTAATTTTGATGTGACCATGAGAAGAGGCGAGCCATGTCTGCCTACACTGCCATCTTGACTGGTAGTCTGGGAAGACCATTTTGATTCAAAATATTGTGTGACACTCTTGGGGTAAATAATGAGAAGCTATGGGATTTCCTTAGTTTGAGGGGCATAGGTGTTGAACACAATTTCAATGTGTGCCAATAGGGCTGCAATTTAAGGTAATTAATAGGAACATTAGTTTAATTTTGTGTTTTATTTTTATAATCATCAACTACAATTTTTTCCTCTATGAAATATTTCAGGGATTTATGAAATATTGTATCAAGTGCATATATCTCAAATATATCAGAGTTTCAAATTTTGCTATATTTCCTTCAGACATTTTTTAAAAGAAACATAACTTTACAGATCATATTGATGCCTCTTGTGCACTCTTGGTTTGGAAGTGTGTGTAGATTCTGGTAACCCCCAGCTATCAGGGATATAGTTAGAGGAATTCCTAAGTGCAGTGGGATGTAGACAAAATTACCTCTAAGACCCTACCACCTCAGAAACTTCTAGATAGTGGGGTAGATGACCTCATTTTTAAGCTGGTGAGGGTGGTGAACTTCTACATAAAGTCTTTTACATGCACCAGGTTCTCACTGTCACACCACAAGTAAGACCAAAGTGCACAAATGATTTGGAAACAATGAATCCAGTTATAGGTATGTTCTTAAGTGGAAATGGGCTACCTCATACCTTCTGCTTTTCCAAGCCTAAACTTAAAGTGATAGAAAATATCTTAATTTTTTTATAATGTATAGTGTGGATTTTAATCAGAGAGCAGAGGACAGAGCAACAGAAGACCTAAGAGTCACAAAGTGATTTTTAGTAAATATTCAACCACTACTGTGGTGAAATTCTGGCAAAGATTCAAGGTAGAGTGTTTGGTATCTGAATCCTAAGACTAACCTCTCCTTTTCAGGGAATTCTATCTGCCAAATGGGGACTAATAACCAGATTTATCAGTATCTGAGCAAGCTTCTTATTACAACATTACACTTCCACCAGCCCCATGCAAGGTATGTCTGGTTAAATAAAGCTGAAGGGAGGCTGAGAAGCTTCTTCTTTATAGGAAAGTCTTGAATGTCCCGATTTCCACAAAGAGTGAGGAAGAGTGGGAAGAGGGTAAGGAGACCTAGGCCTGCCCTTTGAAGGTTGGGCTTCCCTCAGTTAGCTACAGCAAGTATGAACCATGGTGCTTGCAGCCACCCATCACTTCTCAATGCAGTGGCCCTGCCCAGTGAAGTTGGGCTTTGGACAGCAGATTAGCAACTCTTCCTCCTGCATAAATGAGCAAGAAACCATGTGTGAAAATAAGGGCTCTGTGTACAAGTCAAAATGGAAACAAGGAAACAGGAAGAAAGTCCTCCCAAACAAATGCCTTCCTACACATTTCTATCACCATTTATATAATCTAGAGAACTGTCCATCTGATTAATCTGAATATTTACTAACAATAACTTCATTTTAGCAGTCTTAAATGAAAATGGACTCTGGATGGAGAATTTGTAATTCTTATCCCTGCTCTTCTTTGTTGAGCTTTAAAATTCTCAAGTTGGATTTAATTTCAGATAAGGACTGAGGTTGAGAATAGGTTCAAAAGTCATAAGGCTCCCTTCCTATTTCAAGGCAGGGACACCCTTCCCGAGCATGGATGAAAAAAACACATGCCATTTGAAAACATGAAATATAGACACCTAAATGGCCAGGAATAAAAGTAAATTACTGGGTTGAGAATTCTCTCTAAATATGACTACAGTCTCAGTGATTGCAAAAATAAGTTTCAGGAAAGGCAAACCAGGTTTGTGTCATGTGTATGACAATCAATGAAACCATCAAACATTTGTCTTTCTTGTGTTCCTGACATTCAGTCATTAGAGGAGAGGTTAATCTCCTCTGATTGACAAGAAAAGAAAAATAATGAAAGGTTGTCCAAGGAGGCTAACTCTGTCTTTATGAGAACTAGGCTTTGTCTTGCTGGGTCATGTTGTCCCTTTTCAGGCCCAGATACCAGATACCACCATAACAATTCCGGGTGGGCACCATCGCCACTATCATGATCATTAGCAACTTCAGCACCCTGCACTTCATATGATAATTAGCTGTGCCTCTACTTTACTTGGTTGATGGTAACAGAAAAGAAAAAGTTCATCCATAAGTAAACAAAGCCAGCGGGAAGAAAACTGAAGCTCTCTGTGACTGGGCTAACTTCCCTGACTCTCTGGAATTGGGGTCAGGAACCTCCAGGCTTCCATAGCAGTCCACATGTATGTATCTGGTCATCTCACATCCTGTGCCCTTCAGGGCTGGCTTCCTCTGAAGATAGTCACTCACTTGTCATCTTTTCTCCTGTCCCCTACTCCCACTGTGTGCCTATATCCATGCCCAGCTGACTTTCCTGGTCCTCCTTGTCCTTCCTGCTCTTGATGCCTCTTGCTGCTGAGCTGCTGATCACACACACCCAGCTTTTACACTGCAGGAATCATAGCACTGTAAAAGCATTGTAGTCAGCTTGCTCTCCACATCACAATTTGGTCTTTGAGTTTTTCTTCTAGAGTAAGTTCCTTAGAGCAGTATTTTTGTAGGTTTGTTAAAAATGCAGAAATACAGTTTCTTGACCTACTCAGAATCTCTGGTGGTGAGGCCTGGAAATCAGCACTCTACCCCATCTTCTGGGTGACGTAAATGCCCATAGAGGTGGGAAAAGCCTGGCTGTGGGATGGCTGTGGTCCCCCCGCCCACCAGTTCCATGTTCCGTGATGCAGGCTGCACCTCAATGACTGCTTAGCCATGTGTTCCAGAGCTGAAGGGCTATTTCCAAACCTGTTATAAACCTCCAAGCCAAGGAGACAGATCATTTCTTTAGAAATATATTTCTTGTAACTTTGACTATCTTTTCTCTCTTTGGCATTAGCTCTGAGTATCTCTCTCATTTCAAGTGTTATGGACTGAATGTTTGTGTCTCCCCTTCTCCAATAAATTTGTCTGTATAAGCCTCAACCTCCAGTATGGCTATACTTAGAGATAGAAGCCTCTAAGGAAGTAATTATGGTTAAATGAGGTCATAAGGGTGGGGCCCTGATCCAATAGGATTAGTATCATTGTATTACTACCCTTGTAGGAGGAGACACCAGAGAACTTGTTTGTTACCTACCCCCTCAACAACCATCCCCCTGCCCCAACATACACCCAGAGGAAAATCCATGTGTGGAATCAGAAAGAAGGCAGATAGGCAGCTGTTTACAGGCCAGAAAGACATCTCTCACTAGAAACTGAACTTGTCGGAACATTGAGTTTGGACTTTCAGCTTCCAGAACTATGAGCAAACAAATGTTTGCCATTTAAGCCACCTGGTCAGTGGCATTTTTCTTTTCTTTAAAAAAAAAACACTTTATTTTTCAATTATAGTTTACATTCAATACGTTATTTACAATAAATACATTATTTTGTATTAGTTGCAGAAGTACAGCATAGTGGTTAGACAATCCCATACTTTTCAAAGTGGTCCCCCAATATTTAAGTACATATCTGGCACCATACACAGCTTGACTATTTTTTATGGCTATTTTGTAACTACCAATTTGTAGCTCTTAATCCCTTAACCTTTTTCATCCAGCCTCTCAATCACCCCCAACCCTCTTCTGGTAACCATCAGTCTGTTCTCTGTGTCTATGAGTCTATTTTATTTTTTGTTTATTTTATTCTTTAGATTCTACATATAAGTGTAATAATATGGTATTTATCGTTCTCTCTCCAACTTATTTCACTTAGTATAATACCCTCTAGGTCCACGTACGCTGTCGTAAATGTTAAGATTTCATTCTTTTCATGACCAGGTTCCATTGTATACGTGCACAGTCTATGGTATTTTGTATGGCAGCCTGGGAAGACTAATATACCAGGTATACTCCAGGTAACGTTTATTGAGCACTTGCTACGTGCTGAACAATGCATTACAGGTTTTCCATGTATTGATTTATGTAGCCTTACAACAACTCTGTAGAAGAGCTACTATTGGTATATCCATTTTTCAGATGAAGGAACAGCTTAGAGAAGATAAGAACTTGCTCAGGTTAACACAGCTAGTAGGTCTTCAGGTTGGGACTTGAACACAAGTTAATCTAACTCCAAATTCTTTACTTTATTCTATTCTCTCTCCCAGGGGATCTGGATCATAAATAACAGAGCAAATGCAATAATGGAATCCTATAATTTTCAAAGTACTTTTAAATGTTTCACAACTAAAGATTCCTTTTATTATTTCTCCTCGCTGTCATTCATTAATGCATATTTTGATAGATTATTAATCTGAAAATTGATATGAACTGTATAACTTTCCATGGCTTTTTGAAATATTGAAAATAATTCATGAGGTTCTACTATTTCCTTTGAGCTCCCAGGAGTTTGAAAACCTAACTGAAACCCTCATTTGGCAAACAGGCAAGAGGAAACCCAGAGAGGATTGTGGCTTGCTAGTTAGTCAGGAGGAGATCGCAGGTTTCCTCTTTCCTATCCAAGAGCTTGTTATCTAACACCATGCTAAATCAATCAACTCATCATTTAAGTTGTCGCTGAGTACCTACTTATGCGTGGTAGACAAGACTATGTAATGGCACAGAAAAATTATAGCTATCGCTTCTGTATTTGATAAATTTATAGCCCATTTGGGGAAACAAGGCTTAGACATAAACGGCAATTATATAAAATCACAAGATAGTGTGATTCTAAAGCAATGTTTCTCATCCTTGGCTGCACATCAGAATTACACAGGGAGTTTTCAAAACCTCCAGAAGCCTCTAGCATAAGGATCTGCAGGGGTGGGGGCCCAAGCATGCATATTTTTTAAAAGTACCCCAGTCAGGGTTGAGAATCACAGTAACATACTTTACAATAAGGACTACAAATGCTCCAGAGAAGTCAGGGAACCTCAGAGAAATAAAGAGGCTTTGGGGTAGATGAAAAGGGTTTGGCTAAGGGAAGAGAGGTGGAGGGAAATATATAAGAAAATCTAAGAAGGAGACAGAGGCTTGAGAAGAGGGAGAAGCCAGTGGGGATGGTGAGAAGCCAGTTTTGACTGGGGGGTTCTGGGTTGCAGGGCGGGTATAGTCGAGTAATGGATCTTCAGAGTTAGAAGAGTTTGTGAAAACAAGAAATGCTTGCAGGTTATTGAATAAATATATAACATTATGTATTTATTACAAATACCATATTATTTCACTTATATGTAGAATCTAAAGAACAAAATAAACAAAAAATAAAATAGAAGCAGACTCATAGACACAGAACAGACTGATGGTTACCAGAAGAGGGCTGCGGGTGATTGAGAGGCTGGATGAAAAAGGTTAAGGGATTAAGAGCTACAAATTGGTAGTTACAAAATAGGTGTATAACATTAACCAATCAGGGAGGAATTTTCTTTCAAATGTCCAGGATACCTGGGTGATCTTGGGCTGGAGGGAGCCCATGCAGATTGGTTCATAGGTAGAGTCTTCATTCCTTCTAGGAGGAGGGAAGACATTGGATTCTCAGATAAGAGGACTTGAATGGGAGACTAAACTTATGAGGAAAGAGGAAGCAGGGGTGATCGTTCCACCTGGCCTCTGGAGTCCTCAGGGTCCCAAAGCTGTGTGAGAGAAGGAAAGAAGAGAGGTGCAGCAAAGCTGTGAGGCACGGGGATGGCAAAAGGCCACCTCTTTGGGATGCGTGGGGCAGGTGGCAGGTGTCTGCTTGATAGTGGGTGACCAGGCTGCACTCATGATGCAATTCTGAAGTGAGTCTCCTGTGCCTTTCTGGGGTGCAGACTTGGGTCTCCCTTGCACCTCCCACTGGGAGCCCCACGGAGTGTGGCTTGCCTGAAGGCAGTGGTGGCCAGTGGCAGCAAAAGCAGCAGCATTTGTGGAGCTTCTGGGAAGCATGCCTATTAGCTGGGGGTTGCAGTACAATGCTGGCCATGGGCGATTATAGCCCATAGAAGAAACAAGCGAGATGCCTCAGGTATTGACCTATCTTTTGAACTAGATGGGTCAAGATGTATTTCTTTGCACGCTGACTATACACATTGGCTGGTGGTTGAGAAACACTGTAGTAGAGACTAGCTTTATAAAAGGTTAGTTCTGGCAGCACTGTATGACCTAGAATGAGGGTGGTGAGATAAGTCAGATACTATGAAGTGACGAGGGCCTGGATCTGGGGCAGAAGGCAGTGGAAATGCAGAAGAAAAGAACTCAAGTTAAATCAAATGAGGTGTGTAAGCATGCACAAATCTAATGTAAATGGACCTGTTTTTCTACTGATGATTTATTCATTTGCTCAAAATTTCTGAACCAGTGGCTTGTGGAACTCTGCAATGTGATGGAAACCTGGATTAAGAGTTCCCTGCGGTCTGGCTCAGATCTCTGAACAAGGACGGGGCACTAGAGGAGCCCAGGATGAGCATGACATTCTGCTGCTCACGTCGGGGAAGACTGATGTGGTTGGTGAAAGGAGAGCTCTGCCACTGGAAGAGAACTACAGAAAGCGGAATTACCATGAAACTAAGAAAGCTCAAACTTTAGGCTCTCTTATTCGAACAAGGCACTGTACTTAATTCTCTATTTTAATTTTGTATTGTTTTTCATAAACAAAGTCCCAGATTACATAAGTCTTGTTTCCCCATCCCCCCAAATACTGGGTTGGTCCCTAATCACCCCTATAGTACTGTCCCTGATGCTCTCGTACTTCAAAGTAGGTGCTTGTCATTCCACTACTTTCTGACATCCTTTGTTGCTGTTAAGAAATCAGCTATCAGCTTATTCAGGGCTTCTACCCTACACAACTCCAGGGGGCCCCCACCTGCGTTTTAGTGTACATAATTGGGAGTCCCTGGAGGTGTGTAATGTCTCTTTGTTTTTATTGCCTGCATTTTAGATTTTTTTTGGTCTTTGATGGTCTTCAGTTCCATGACTGGTATGTAGGTATGATTTTCTTTCTATTTATTCTACATGGAATTTATTTGGCTCTGTCAATCAGCACATCAATATATCTCTCATCAGTTCCTGAAAATCCTGTCATGTCTTCAAATATTGCTTCGGCCTCATTGTCTCTCCACTGTCTTTCAGGAACTCTAATTAAACACATGTCAGACCTTTTATCTTTCTTTCTTTTTTTTTTTTTTAAAGATTTTATTTATTTTATTTTTAGAGAGAGGGGAAGGGAGGGAGAAAGAGAGGGAGAGAAACAGCAATGTATGGTTGCCTCTCACATGGCCCTCATGGGGACCTGGCCCGCAACCCAGGCATGTGCCCTGACTGGGAATCGAACCGGGACCGCTAGGTTCCCAGCCCGTGCTCAATCCACTGCGCTACACCAGCCAGGGCTCTCCTTGTTTTTTTGAGTTCTTGTTTCTTCTTTCTGTTCTGTTGAATGTTTCGTTCTTCCTTCTACTCCAAACCGAAGATTTGAGCCCTGGTTTTCCCCCTGTCCTGTTGGCTCCTTGTACATTTTCCTTTATTTCACTTTGTATAGCCTTCACTTTTCCCTCTGTTTTGCAACCATACTCAACCAATTCTGTGAGCATCTGATTACCAGTGTTTTGAACTGTGCATCTGATAGGTTGGCTATCTCTTCGTCACTTGCTTGTATTTTTTTCTAGAGCTTCGATCTGTTCTTTTATTTGAGCCATATTTTTTTGTCTCGACATGCCTGTTACATAGTACGGGGCAGAGCCTTAGGTATTCTCTAGGGCTGGGCAATTGACGTTGCTGTGTTGTGGCTCTGTATGTGGGCGAGGGGTCTGAGAGGGAAAAATGTCACTTGTTCAGCTCTCTGCTGGCTTTTAGTCACTTCTGCTGTTATCCACAATCATATTGGGCTCTCCTCGTGCTGATTCCTGGGTGGGTGGTTCTGTGTATGTTCTAGGACCCTGCGGGTCTCTCCAGTGAACTCTCCTGTGAGGCTGGGAGTTTCTCCTGCTGCCTCAACCCCCACAGGTTTTTGCAGTCAGAGGTTTTGAGGCTTTATTTCCCTGCACTGGAGCCCTGGGTTGCACTGTCTGTCTCGCTCCCCAGTTGTTCCTCCTGGGTTATCTGCATGCAAATGTGGGACTGCCACTCTGCCAGCCACTGCCTTTCCCAGTCTACCAGCCGCCGCCTCGCTAACCCCAGTCCTCCAGCCACTGCCTTGCAGGGAGTCCTCTCTACCCCAGCTGCTCATCTCTGTCCCTTCTACAAGTCTGGATGAATGTTTCTTCTTTAACTCCTTGGTCGTTGGGCTTCCATACAGTCTGATTTTCTGGCAGTTCTGGTTATTATTATTATTTTTTAATTTGTCATTTTCCTTTTTTGGTTGTGTGAGGAGGCAAAGTGTTTCTGCCTACACCTCCATCTTGGCTGGAAGTCTATGCTTCATTTTAGACCAGGGTGTAGCAACATACTGCCTGTGGACCAAATCTGTACCACTGCTTGCTTTTGTAAACAAAGTTCTACTAGACAGAGCTATGCCCCTTTGTTTACATATTGTCTGTGATAGTGTAATTGTGACAGATATTATATGGCCTACAAGCCTAAAATATCTACTATCTGGCTCTTTACAGAAAAAGTATGCTGCCCCTTTATAGATAATTTCTTATCTTCCAGTTCAGAAATTCTTCATCTGTGTTCATCCTACTGTTAAATGGTCCACTGAGTTTTTTCATTTTTGTTACTATAATTAAAATTTCAGAGGGATCCTTATATATCTGGCAGGCCACTTTTCAGTTTCCTGCCCCTGATATTATTATCAAGCTTTTCCTTTAAGTATCCAAATGTACATTCCATAGTTGTGAGAAACTAAATACACAAACATTCTTCTATGTCTAATATCTGAAGTCTTTTCAGGTCTATTTCTAAAGTCTGTTTCTTGTGCACTCTCTTTGTATTTTTACTTTATTATTGTAATTGTATATAGCTCATTGTTCTTGAAAAACTATCTCTGGAGGTTCTTTGAGGCTTGAAAAAATAATGTGTTTCTCTAAGGAGGATTTACTTTTGTTCTGCCTGGTACCTAAAACAAATTCTTTAAAGTTCCTTTGACTGCTCAAGCTGTAACTCCATGTTAGGGCTAGTTCATTGCCACAATATCTCAGGGATTTTTTTCTTTGCTTATTTTCCCTGTTGCTAAAAATATTAGTATTGTGTTGGAGAAATTCTACATTAGACTACACAATCTTAAAGGCAAGAACTGAGTCCTTTTCATCATTGAGTGTCTATCACCTAGCACAGTGCTTGGCTTAATACTTGTTGAATGAATGAATACATAAATACATAGGTTCTGTTGATTACACTTTTTAAATAGTTTTCAAATATGTGTCTTCATCTCTTTTCCACTCTTGTGGTTGTAGTTCAGACTCCAACTATTATAACGTAATCTTCCATTTTAGTGTTCTGTAGCTGAAGGTATATTTCAGAGTCTTTTGGGTACATTAAAAAGTAAGTGTTTTCAAAAGTCTGAGGTGAGTTGAGGGAATCTGCAGTTTTATATGTCCTGTAGATGATTCTGATATGTACCTCCAATGAGAATCACTCTATGCCCTCTTGCCTTTAGTCAGTCTCTCTTAATCCATCTTCCATACTCAGTTAGGGAATACACCTAACTTGGAAATCTGACTTCTCCACTCTCCTACAAAACCGTACAGTGGTTCTCTGTTGTCTTTAGAATTAAACTCAAGCTATTAAGCATTGTTTACAAGTCCTTCCATCCCCTGTCTTGTACAGCCTGCTCTGGTGATACTCAGCTTCTTGTATTGCTCCTCACATACCATCTTGTCTTCCATGTCTTACTTTTGCTGTTGCTATTCTTTGTGTCCTTTTCATCTTTCATTACTGACTTACTTCCACTTGTCTTTCAGCACCCATCTCAATGCCAGGAAGCCTCCCCAGACCCAAAGGGTGAGTGTTCTCCCCTTCATCCTCTTCTGCTTCATCAGTTATATAGCCAACTCTGTTCTACTGAAAGTATAACCACCTCCCCTGAGTGTGAGTTCCTCAAGGGATTTAAGTTACTCAGTTTTGTTAGCTTAGCACAGTTCTCAGAACACAGTAGGAATTTAGTATATATTTTTGTTGCCCAGAGCATAATACAAACTTATTATATATTTATTGAACTGAAATGAACTGTCTAGGTTTGTCTTGTTAAAATCAGGTGCCTCCAATATCTGGGAACAAGGGCAACGATACCTCTGGGGCTCTTTGAATTCACAATATTTGTGATTATATTCTCCAACTAAACTTAGTTGTTTCCAGTTGTATTAGGGAGAACAGATATAGGCTGGGGTTAAAATATAAATTCCAGGTCAAATAGAAAACTGAGTAACTTTCAGACGAAGAGGTACAAATGAAACAATGAAGAATCTAGCATCTACAATTCCATGAATGGGTTTTGTGCAAAGGTTTATTTCCTTACATGGGCTGTTTGGTGAATTAGGCTCATTCTGCAGAGGTCTGGGCTCCTTTTTCAACTCCCAGTCATACCTGAGCTCTTGCCCAAGTCTCCCAGAGAGATAATACCAAATCTTCCCTTGTGGATGAGATGGTGCTAAAGAAATAACCAAGAATAACAGGCTTGTGGGTGGGTCCCAGAGAATGTAGGAAGAGAGTGAAAGATTGCTAGAGATTCCTGCTCCCTGGGATACAGAAGATGTGATGTCCCTTCCAGTATGAAGCTGGGCATCTCTTAGTTTGCTATTCATTTTCAGTCCCTACCACCTGAGATGACAAATGGGATTAAGCCAGCCTTCCCCAAACAATCCCAATGATGAAGCTAACTGAGTCTTCTGGAGTTTCACTTGGGTGGGACCAGAAGGATCAGAGCTGACCATGCCACAGTTGGCTGCCAAGTTCTTCTCAGGGGCATCTTTCTCAGAAGTTGGGGCTTTAAGCTCACACCAATCCCCAGAATTCATTGCCTTGACTTCTGCTTCAGTTTACAAGTTTACTTCCTTCTAACCGGGATTGATTTCAGAGCTACAGTCCTTGGGATAGAACAGGATCCAAAGTCTGTTTAGTATCATGTATCAGCAAGTATTCAATAAATGCTAATTGATAAAGTTAATAATCATAACATGGAGGAAAATATGTTTTTTGTCACTGTCTCAAACAACTGGAATCTTCACCCTTTGCTAGAAAACAACAAGGATAATAATACAAGGATTACCAGAGAGATGACAAAGAGGTAGCAGAGAGAGCATCTCACTCAGGAAGCTACAGACCGAAGACAACTGCTGCAAATTCCATTACCTTCGAAAGGCTGTTGCCCTTTGAGGGAGGTAATGGCAGATGTCAGCTTTAAAACCATGGCAAGGTTAGTTTGCCAGTAAAATGGCTGGAAAGGAAAGGGGAGGGAAGAAAAAGCATCCTTGGCAAAAAATGATATGACACATTGATGAATAAGCAGAGGCTTCTGTGTACAAAGCTGTTCCTCTACACAGATTCTCTTTATTCCTGGAAACTGCTAGACACCAGTTGGAAAAAAAAATAGTCTCCTCTCTAATATCACCCATCACTTTAGATCAATCTGCTAACTGGTAATATTCCATTGCCATAAAATAGTGGGTAGAGAATTTGAAACAGAGAGTTTATGTGTCTAGAGTAAGATTACTCAACCAAACAAGGTAGTGATCTTAGGCAAGACACATAACCTCTCCGAGTTTAGCTTTCTTACAGGTACAATATGTATAATAGCAACATTTATCAGTTATTAGAATTAACTGAGCTAATGCATGTGAAGGTGTATGTTGCCTTTAGATGATCATGCAATTTAGGACATTCTGTCTTTGAACGTGCTGAAGAGGGGAAGAAAGTACAGATAATGCTGCTAATGAATAAAGCTGCTTCCAACCCCTCCCCCTACAAAAACATACTAATAAATCCAGATTTATGCAGACTGGTGTCAAGGCCTGCATTCATTAGCGAATTTAAATAATTTTGTATCTTAAAATAATTATGGTATCTGCAGTCCTGTTTTTCAACATATTCGAGGTCTAAAGTAAAATGCCCCAAAGAAAACCACATGCAATCATTGCATTTATTTACATTTTCAATGAACTTCCCTGTTCCCAGAGCTCTGCTGGCATTCCCTGGCAGCCTGGGTTTTGTTTTGTGTTTTTTCATGGGCACAGAGGGTAGCCTGCCTATTTTCTTGTCTGCACGTGTATTTCGATGTCATCAGGAGACAGAGGATGTGAAGTTATCTCTTCCCAACAGGTTTTTCTTTCTTTGCCAAATTACCAACCACAAGCACCTGGTTAAAAAAAAAAAAAAGATTTGTAACTACAATTAAATAGTTGTATGTGGTTTATTTCTTAACTAAAGAAAGCAGTACAGCTTTTGCCCTATTTGCTTGCAGTGGCTTTAGGGGCCAAGAGTGACATCCTTTCCCTGACCATTCATTCCTATACTGCTCTCCATATCCAGAAAAAAATATTAGAAGGACAAGCAGGGGCCAAATATCCCTGGCATCATCGAGACTGACAATCCCTTTCCTCAAAACAACCCAGGATAGGAGTGATTTAGTGAAGACTGCACATACGTGATACTGGCAAAGACTTTGGCAATAAAGAGGGAACATACAACATGTTTACAGGGCTTAGAACTCCACCATACAATCTTTATTTAGGCTGCAACTGCTTTATATACTTTCCCACAAAAAGTGTTATTCAGTCTGAGCCTTACAATCATACTGTTGATTCAGGAAGGCAGGCATTATTCCTAACAGTGGCCTACAAGGTTCACAGTGCCTGGCCCCTGCCATCTCATATCACTATTTGCCTTGTCCAATCTGCTTTCTGCGTTCTATCCACACTGACCCTCTTTTTGTTTCTTGAACACATTACTCTGGTTCCTGCCCCAGAAACCTTGCATTGGCTGTTCCCTCTGTAGCATGCTCTTCCCCGGATTATTCTCTTCCAATGACTAACTCCTCACCATACAGCTCTCAGCTGAAATGCCTCCTACTGAGAGAAACCTCTTCTGGACACACTAAACATACTGTCCCAACCCTTTCCTATCCTAACACATGCTTCTATATTACCTTATTTTGTTCATTGTCTTTGAAGGCCTTATCATTCTCTGGAATCATTACTTCATTTATTTGTTTATTGCCTCTGTTCCCCTACAAAATGTGACGGCCATGAGAGAAGGCATCTTTTTTGTTTGGTTCACAGCTATGTTCCTAGCTTCTAGAACAGTGCCTGCTGGCACAGAGTAGATGCTAAAAAAAAATTTATTGGGTGAATTCCAATTTGGCCAATGAGGAAACCAAGACCATGAAGATTAGGTGACTTAATGGGATCTAGTTGAACAAAACTCAGACATCTCAACTTGCAGATCTGTGTTTTTCTCTCTAGGCAAAGAATTTCACTGCTTGTCCTTTGGGTAAACCAGAATTAACATTATCCTTTGACATGATCTAAGAGATTTCTTGTTTCCAAAGACAGGTATGCATGCATCTGATTAATCCAGAAGTAGAAATGAACACTTACCCATTTAAGTTGTATGGGTAAGAACTTAACCCAGGGCTCAATGGTGGCGTTCTGCCTTATTTTCCTTATATGTGGGGGGTTTGTGTCCTGCCTGGAGTACACTAATTTTGAGAGGCAACCTAAGGCATAGAAATACACACAACAAAGCTTGAGTCCTGACCAAGTAATTTTCTGCTAGGTCATCATGGATAAGTCTGTTGACCTCTCTTTGAAATAGAGATAACTTAATCTTCATGGCTGTCCTGAGCTGGATGGGACTACACACATAAAACACCAGCCCAGGGCGATGGGCACAGAATAAGTTCAGTGGATGCTTCAATGTTTCTCTTTATACAAATTTTTTAAAATTTTTATTATTTTTAAAAAAACTTTTAGAGAGGGGGAAGGGATGGAGAAAGAGAGGGAGAGAAACATCAATGTGTGGTTGCCTCTCACATGGCCCCCACTGGGGACCTAGCCCGCAACCCAGGCATGTGCCCCAACTGGGAATGGAACCAGTGACCCTTTGGTTCACAGCTCATGCTCAATCCACTGAGCTACACCAGCCAGGCATTCTTTATCCAATTTTTGACTGAAGCTTCCTCCTTTAGGACGTGGGCTGAGTTTCTCTCTCTCTCTTTCTCTCTCTCTCTGCCTCTCTTAAATTCTTAAATTGTCTAGAAATCTGGTTTACCACAAACACAAGTGGTTTGTTGATACCAGGTGATTAACTAAGATGATGGAAAGGAAGGTGAATCTCAGAGGTGACATATATTTGCACTAGGTATTTATCAGGCTGAAGTTGAGTTATATGACGTTGGGGAAAAGAGGACTAAAAAATGTGACTGCCTCAGTACAAGTTGTGGAGAGATGGAGAGTCTGCACACCACCTCCACCAGCCTCATGTCCTTCAGCTGTCAGCACAGAGAGGCCGGTCAGAACAGCCAGAGGCTCCATCCTCAGGCTAAGGTGAGAGGGTAAAATAAAAGCAGTGCTTAAGAGTCAAAAGAAGAGATTCAAAGGAGGTAAGTTCAAATTCCAAGGTTTCTAATTCTTGTCTTGCACAAAAGATTTAGTCTGCAGTTCTCCTTGTATACTCCGGAGCTTTTAAACATGGTGGATTTGAAATACAGTCACCTCAGGGGAACTCTGGAATTCCAGGGTGAGGAAAAAGACAGCATTTATGAACATAATGATGTTATAACTCTGTGATAAAGTTTGATAATGTTAAACAATTGAGCAAATTCAATAGGTATAATGGGGAAACTCTACCCCACAGGCTTCCAACTAGCTGTGAGAATAACACCTGCTTTCTCATAGAGTTACAGAGAGAATCACTATGGAAAAGTGTTCGTTGAACTCTCAGTAAATCCATAAATACTAGATGTTTATATGATGAAGATTTGGTTATGAGGATAGCTTATACAGAAAAGACATCAGAACAAAGTAGGCTGATCTTCAAATGCTGAGTTCTGCATTGGGTTGGCCAGAAAGTCCATATGTTTTTTTTTTCAATAAAATAAAAGACACATTTTTTATTTTCACCAATAACTTTATTGATTTGGTTACTTTGAATATGTCAGCTATCTCCCACATGGTATAACATTGATTGTTCTCAATTAATGTCTTGATTTGGTTGCTATCAATTTCAACTGGTCTACCTAACCGTGGAGCATTGTCCAGTGAGAAATATCCAGCATAAAACTTTGCAAACCACTTTTGACACATTTGATCAGACACAGCATCTGCTATACACACTACACAAATCTTTTGCATTTCAGTTTCATTTTTACCTTTCTTGAAATAATAAAGCAAAATATGCTGAACATGTTGTGCATTTTCTTCCATCTTCAATATTGAAATGGCTACACAAAAAAAATCATTAATTTTGATGTTTTTTTAAATGCACATTGATATGGTAGTTGTCACAATACAATCTAACAAGATCAATCTGTCAAAAGTTAAAGACAACTAAGTGCTACTAGAGCCATCTTACAGAACAAAGCCAAATGAAATTTTTGACCAACCCAATACTTACTCAGCTGTAACTGAACCTTGAGATGCACTGGCTCCGCTCCCTTCCCTCCCTGAAAATATCAACAAGGTATTGGGTAGAAACAAACGGTGAGGCAGAAATGTACTCAAGAGGAGAGAGACTTGGTGTGCACTTGGAAATTGCCTCTAAACAGTACTTCTTAGAGGTAAAGCAGTTTTAAAAAAACAACAACTGAGTATTAAAGACATGAACCAAATAGCAGAGAATCTATTGAGATTTTTGAGGTAGGCCTCTTTCTTCATCAACAAACATGGTCTATGATGAAAGCATTTATTTGACTAAATGAAATTCAGGACAGAGGAATAAAACCTGCTTAGTTAACTGAAGAAGGCAGCAAGTTTTGTTCTGGCTCAGACCATGTTGCCTGATGGCAACATGTAGATATACGAAAATAAAGATGATCAGACAGAAGAGTGTGATATGTTGACTCAAATTTTATAAGAGAAAATCTGTACCATTCTGGAAGAAATGATTGTAACTGCTCCAGATGCTGCTGCAGTGCCTCAGTCCACATGTCACGTGACTTGATGTCTTCATTTACCATATCAACCCTGTCATCATTTCCTCTTCATCTCCTGCTCTTGGGCTTAATTTTTTGGCAGACATTCTTATTCTCTTTACTAACAGGCAATCAATATTACATCATCCAGTTCTCTGTGATTCCTCTCACATGATGAGATATATTTGAGCAAATTCCACTGGGACTTGTTTTTCAACTCCCAGATGCCTGGCAAAGTGAAGCTATGAGAATGCCATGAGAAATACTGAAATTTGATTGGACTGCAGCCCAGACAGCATGATTACAGCAAAATTCTCACCCTCCTTGATGTGAGCTGCTGGTTGTAAGACATCCATATGCTATTACTTGTGTTTCTACCCAAGATGAATAAAGAATGAATGAGGAGGAAAATGATAATGAACTAATTAGAACTCTCTATTAATTAAAAGGTTTGATGTGGCTATCTTACATTCAATGGATCATGCACCTGTCAACATATGAGTTCATTATCAAGAGTGCAGAGTCGGGTATAAAATAAAGAGAATCACAGTACCACAGGGTTTCTTAGTCTCAGGACTGGGTATATTTTGAGCTGTATAATTCTAGGCTGTGGGAGCTGTCTTGTGCAGTTTAGGGTGTTTAGCAGAATCCCTGGCTTCTACAGACTAGATGTCAGTAGCACCTCCTCCTCAAATAGTGACGATCAAAAATGACTCCAGAATTTACTAAATGTCCCCTGGGGAGCATAACTGCCCCTGGTTGAGGACCACTTGATGCCCCACATCATCCCTTTTCCAGTGACCTACTTGACACAAGCTTGTTATAAAGCTACATTGAGACCATAATATTTAGACAGGAGGCTGAAGGAAGGTGGTAGTTTAAGAAAGAGAGTCAATGGTGTGACACTTCTTCAAATCATTGTGATTTAACCACGTTCTGCCAAATGTGGGCTGTCTCTCTGACTGAACATAGAAAGTGACCTTGATGAAAGCCCAGACACTGCTTCCTATGGAGGTTTTTAATAGTTTCTTGAGAAAAAATGAGCTTTCAAATTAATATCTCTTCCAGATTTTTTTCCTTCTTGAATTAGTCCTCTCTACCTTGACTTTCAGTGCAGCAAAATGGCACTTAATGGATCTTTGAAATTTAATATGGAATAATACTGCAAGACTTTCTGAAGTTTAATAACAACCCGTTGATTTGGAAAAAGGATTTGAGAGAAAGAAGGGCTTTATTTTTGTTTGTTTTAAATATTTCCTCTATTATTTTAGTAGATGAGCAATCTCATAGACTTTCCTCTCTTCCTCTTAGTGAAAGACATCTGAATTAATACTGTTACAGAATTTACATATACTTAGCAATTTATCAGTCATAACCAACTAATCTACAGGTTATTTAGCAGCAGGAGGAAGGCTTGTTATTGGATCCATGGAAATCATTCCCAGTTATTCCATATTTACTTCTGCAAACAGACACATAGTTCCTGGCCCACCTAGACTCTCAGTATACCACTATACCTCTCTTGAATAAATGATTCTTTAGAGTACTATGGTGAATTATTCCTATTTTTCACATCAGCAGACTCACAAAAATCCATGCTGTCCTGCTGTATTTACACTGGTCTTGTTTCCTCTGAAGTAAGGGCTAGACATGGGGTAGGCACCTGTTGCTGGGATTTCATCCCAGCGAAATCCGTGGGGGACCGTAACCGAATGCGTGAATCAATCTCACCCAGAGACATGCTTGGAGAAAGAGTTCTGGTTGCCACGGGTCTTTCGCTCCATCTTCAAGTCCCCCATGGATTTTGTGGGATGAAATCCACAACAGGCACCTAACCGCCATTCCTTGAAGGAATGAAAACTGAACACAAGCAGCTGCTCTGACCACCACCACTATTACCACCAGCCCCTTCACTAGTACAAAGGACTTTTACATATGTTTTCCTTACACAACCTTGTACTACAGAGGACAGAAAAAGGTGTTTATACTTCATTTTACAAATTAAGAAGCTGCCACTCACAGAGGCACAATAATTTGCCTTTATTCATAAGCAAGTAAGTATTGAAGCTGGAATTTGTTAGAGCTTAAATATCATTGTTCAAAAAGAGATATCTGGTCTCTCTTCTGTTATGGGGTTAAAATAACTTATCAGGATGTTCTCTACCCTAAATATGTTTCTTAAAATCATTTTGTACTCTTTCCTTTGATTTACTAGCCATCAAGGAAAGTTATCGTTATTAATTTGACTAGATTATACCTTCCAGGAGGGCAGAAATCATTGTCTGATTTGCTAGCACAAAATCTGTCACATATAAGGCACTCAATAAAAGTTTGTTAAAAGTATTTTTGTATTGACAGAATCTTAGGAACTTTGACATAATGAAAGAGGTAGACTAGAGAGCAGATGAAAATATTCAGGCCTTGAAAGACATATTGCTAACATTATAAGAATATAAATAAGGTGTTGACCTGACTCCTTCATCTCTCTCTGTTGAGTCTGATCAGTTTGTTAGTCATCCCAAATTGCATTCACTTTAGAAACAGTGACAAATTTATTTTTTTCAGTCTGAAAATGGATCATAGGCTTTAATGCCTCCATGAGGTTCCAAGAAACCAAAGCATCATTAATCTTTCTTCTCTTTTAAATTCAGCACACACACCTGAAGATGTAGATATAGGTTGCAGGGTTTTTGCAGATATCCTCTCCTTATCCCTATCACCTCTTCCTTGGAGCCAAGTGGCTGAACAACTTTGGCATTTCTGGGAGTAGAACAAAACCCTCAACACAGAAAGAACCTCCTGAGGGTGACATACTCTTCCCTCACATTCCGGGTTTTCATGAGTGGATAATGGAATTCAGTAATTCCTTCCCAATGAAGATGAGTGACAGAGTGATTATATTTCTGGGTGTTGCAATCAAGCCAGGACAAAAAGAAGACCACTGACTACCCCTATAATCAAGGTACCCTTCTCATGTCTTTCTATCCCTGGTTTGGACTAGAAGGTAAAGGTGGTTCCCTTCCTCTAACCATCTTTTTCTTTGTCCAGGACCACATTTTCTAGGGTCTGATGCAGCATCTTCTGTGGAATACAGAGTCCCATGCTGCCTTTCTTGCCCAGATTGCTGTAAGTCCATGAAGTCCGGCCTTGTGTGGCTCCTCTAAAATGATTGTTCTCAACCATGGACAATTCTACTTCCCAGGAGACATTTAGCAATATCTGAATACAATTTTGGTTGTCACAGTTGGGGCAGTGGGTATGCTTCCGGCAAAGATGTGTAGAAACCAAGAATGCTGCTAAACATTCTTTAATGTACAGCTTCCCCATGAAATGCAAAGCAAAGGAAAACATAAAACCAGGCCCAGTAGATGAGAGTTTACCTGGGTTTGCTGAATGGTGGAGTTTTTCAGCATTAATAAGGTCAAACAGCTTTCATTAGGATGGTCTATGGTTTATACTGCATCTACAAGATCATGGGTCAGCAAGGGCAGGGCATCTGGAGCGTGTTCACTGTGGTTCTGCCAGTCTCTGTAGCACAGTGCCTCATACATGGTGTGCATCATAAATATTTGCTGAATTAAGTACTGTAGTTGGGGCTATTATATCTATTTATATTAGGAAATGATCCAGTTGATTTGCTGGTAAGGAGGGAATAAGGAAGAGTGGTGTCAAAAGAATTAAGGGTTGGACAGAAGCAGGAGGACAGCTAGGATGCAAGACGTCATGGGATTGCCTGTCCAGAGAGTATCCAAATATCTAGAGATGTGAGGACTAGAACTTCAACCATCCAAGAGAGCCAACCTAAGACATCATTGAGGTGGAGACCTCAAAGCACACAGAACTGCCCTTGAAATTTGCCCACCCCTTCCTCTTTGGAAAGCCACACACACTAAAGGTTCAGTGCCTTCAGTACTTCCTGAGATGCTTAAGGGAGAGCAGTTCATCAGTTTTTAAAGAACCAGGTTCTCAAGATAAAGCCTATTGTTGACCGGGCCTTCCTTGCTATTCTACTCTTTCTCCTTCTTCCAAACTTTCTACTCACTGTTCCCAGGTAGTTTTCCTAAGGTTGGTTCTAGTATATCAATCCCTTATTGTAAAAACTTCAACTCCCCATATTTTACTTAATTAAGCCCAAACTCTTTGCCCATACCAGTACACAAAGCTCTTTATACACTGACCCCACTGTCCTTTTTCTTGCCTTTATTTTCTCTAATTACATTTTCTCCTGCGATCCTTTTATTCCTTTCCATTCTGGCATGATTACTTCTCTACACACACCCACAGCTTCAGCCAAGCTGGGCTATTTGCTTTTTTTGTGAATAAGCCTGTGCTTTCTCTCCTTGGTGCCATTGTCCCAGGTTAGTCAAACAGTGCCATCAACCGGATACTCTGTTCCCCTAATGGCAGCCACCCTTGGTCCTTTGCATTTCTGCATTCACTGTCTTCATTTTTCAGGGGCCTTTCTGCTCCCATAAATATACAAACCATTCAACACTAATGGAGTCAGAATCCCAGAATAAATACCTACTTCCTCTCTCCTGCTCACATAGGGGATGTGTGTGAATTAAAGAGATAATGTTCTCTGCAAAGTGCTTTCATCTTCCCAGAATGAGCTATATTTCTTCAAAGCATTATTCAGATTTCACATTGGCTCTCACATGTGCTCAGCATAGCAAGGAAGCCCCAGCCTGCTGAAAGCAGAGGCCTCAGTGCTTTGCTGAACTGTGGTCTAAGCTAAGGTAGATATTTTTGTCATTGCAAATGTTCCTGAATTTTTATTTAGTTTAGATTCAAATTTTAAACTTAATCAAAGGTTTTCTCTGCCATGCTGCTATCTTAAGGCAGACATATTTCTAGCCTCAGGAGGTAGAGACATTGAGCTTACTCACAAAACCCCAACATGGGGGCTTGATTAGAATATGGCATCACCGTTTTCCATTATGGAAATAAACTATCTGCAAAACATGGAGAACATAAATCAGGAGACTTCAGTCCTCAAAGAGAAAGTACAATATGAGTGCATGGAGTGGGAAAGTTTGCAATATGATGGTGGCCTTGTTCATGAAATCCAAGAAAAATAGAAGTGGAATAAATACTCTTCAAACTTGGAAGCACAATTAAAAAGGAATTTTACTCCCCACATATAGTCCTTGCTCTCTGGCCACATAGCCTAGAGTTAAAAAATAAAAACAAGAAAGAGGAGGAGTTGCTATAATAACAATAAAAACAATATCCTTCTGCCTGCAGTGCCCACCAGCCAATATGGAATTTTGAAATTATTTTTGAAGCTCTGTTTTCTGATCCAACCTCCTACTTCTGAGAGTTTCTGGGGATAGCTCATGTATATTTGCGGATATGGTTCAGACAGCTACCATACTGTGTTCTGTATCTCTCCCATGGCTTATGGTAGTGCTGCTGATGCCTGCCATCACTGGCAATGCCTGCCCATGCAGTTACAGGGCCACCTGTCTCTACATTGTGGCCACAGATATCTGTCCAAGGGGCTCTAACTCTGTGGCTAACCTTGATCATCCTAAGCTGCACCAGGTTCTGTGCTGAAAAGCTGGGAAGAGTCTCCCTTCGTGGCATAGAAACTACTCAATTACTTGGAACACAAAAATTAGAGAGGAGTTTTGTTAGTGTTGTTTTTTCTTTGCTTGTTTCTTTTTTGAAAAAAAAAAAAAGGCCTTCATTTCAATCCCCTCTACAGAAGATTCAGGATGGATTTTGCAACTGTTACACCACTGTGCTAAAATGCTTAGCATCTCCTTCGTACTGGGCACTGTTTTTGGACCAAACTTGTATGCCTTAGTTCTCTTTACCTCAGGATGAATTGTTTCCCAGGAGGCAATAGACTCCTTATGCAAATAGATACATGGTAGGCTGGCCCCACCAGACAGACACATTTTGGCATATTAGCGTGCAAAGGGGTTAGAATGAAGTGGAGACTCCTAATACAGTATATACAGAAGATAGCAATCAAATAGTTTTTTTGTCCCAGACATAGTATAGGTTAAAAACACTGTCATAAGATTTATTAGATTTAATCAGGACTTGTCTGATCAATAGAACAGGAACCCCCTTGAACTCACAAACCGACAGTTGACACAACTGATATAAGGCACTGAGGACGGGTTGAACTCCAGGGAACTGTACCTTGGCAACCTCTAGGCTCAGAGAGCTCACTCTGTCTCTTACAGGCTGTGTGGTCTCCTTTCTGCTTTTACAATCTTCTCTCCCTCTTGCTCTTTCAATGCTTTTTCTCTATGCATGGCCCCAAATGGCCAGCAGCCCTGGTCAATGCGTTTTTCGTGGGTCCAGCTAAATGCAGCCCTTGTCAATTATAATTCTCATGGAAGAGAATGTAATTAAGCACCAGCTGGCCATTAGGAGGGCTGGATTTGGTTTGGATGTTTACCCTGCTTAAATCTCCAGTTCCTGGGGGTATGTCATTTTTATAAACATTGCTCTTTACCCTCAAACAGTGGTTTAAGAATGAGGCTGTGAGAAGGAAAGTTACCCCCAAATATGGTTACTATATTCTGAAAGGTCAGGCCTTATGCCACAAAACATTTTCCCAAAGCAGATACTCAGTGAAGGATTATAGGAATAATGTTGAGTAAAAGGGTCCCTGTGGTCTTCAACCGTAGGACCCAAACGGAAATCAGCTGTATTGTAAATTAGATTTGCTTTCCTATAGGATAGTGACACACCACTAAGCTAGAAACCTAAAAACCTTCCTAATGACAAACTTAAAAGACTAATTAGGTAGCTAAGGGTATACTCCATGCCTGCCAATACTGCATTAGTCGATTTTCAGGAGAAATCTAATCCTAGATATAGTTTCTTTCTAAAGAGGGCTTAGGCTCTGGAGGAATAAATAACACTCAGGGAAGTTTGGGTTCCCTTTAATTAATGCTATGGGTCCACTGCCTTTTAAAAGCCACCGTGATGAATAGCTCTGAAATGTTTTTAATATTTTCATATCCATGAAAGAGTTAAGATTTCATATAGGAGGTTTTGAAACTGAATTAACATTTGTGTTTACTAATGCTTGAATCTGCAGCAGCAGACTTACTGCATTTTCAGCTGAGAGGCAGGCAGCTCTTAAGCTTAGGGCTTCGAGAGGTTTAAGCAGATCAGAGCGCTAGTGAGGACAGCAGTGAGCTCTGTTGGTCCAAATCAGACCAACATGGATTCCCAACATGGGCGCTAAGCATCCTACAGTGAGCTAATGTAGCATCAGAAGTGGTGGGCAGTCAGTGGTGGGGTGGGGATATGATATATGCCAGAAAGGTGCTTTTGTCTTTTGATGGATATTTCTGTCACAGAACTTCCATGAAAAATAAGACTACACTGTTTAAGAGTTTGCTTGATGTGAACATTCCCTTTCATTTTAAAACAATAGGCCCTGGGCAGTGGCATTCAACTGATTTACTTAGTAACACTTGTGTGATGTTGTGCTTTCATTTCTATTGGGTAAAGACCTAGGAGTGGAATCTATGAGTCATGTAATAAGTACTTGTAATTTTTTGAGCAACCACCAACCTGTTTTCAAAACAATTTGCATCATTTTTACATTCCCACAAGCAGTGATGAGAGTTGTAGTTGTTTTACATCCTTGCTAACACTTGGTGGGGTCAGTTTATTTTTTTTTAATTGGAAACATTTTAAAAGTATGGAGTGGTATCTGATTGTACTTTTAATTTGCATTTCCCTAACATTTAATGATGATGAATATCATTTCATGTGTTTACTTGCCATTTTGTATTTTTTTATGGTGCAGTGCTCAAATCTTTTGCCCATATTTTTAAAACTACTTTTTTAAAATTAAAGATTGAGAATTTGTAAAAAAAATATTGTGGATACAAGTCCTTTATCATTTATGTAACTAGTAAATATTTTCTCCCACTCTGTAGTTGGTAAGCTTCTCTTAAAATTGTCTTTTGATGCACAGTGTTCCATTGTGTAAATGTACCATAGTTTTTTGATCCACTCATTTACTGATGGGCACTTAGGTTGCTTCCAACACTTGGTGATTGTAAATTGTGCTGCCATGAACATTGGGGTGAATAGGTTCTTTTGGATTGGTGTTTCAGGGCTCTCAGGGTATAATCCCAGCAGTGGAATTGCCAGGTCAAAAGGCAGTTCCATTTTTAGTTTTCTGAGAAAATTCTGTACTGTTTTCCACAGTGGCTGCACCAGTCTGCATTCTAACCAACAATGTACTAGGGTTCCATTTTTTCTCCACAACCTCATCAGCACTTATTGTTTGTTGATTTGTTTATGACGGCCATTCTGACCGGTGTGAAGTGGTATCTCATTGTGGTTTTAAATTGCATCTCTCTGATGGCTAGTGATGCTGAGTATCTTTTCATATGTCTCTGGGCCTTCTGTATGTCCTGGAGAGTGTCTGTTCAGGTCCTTTGCCCATTTTTTAATTGGATTGTTTGTCTTCCTGCAGTGCAGTCATGTGAATTCTTTACATACTGTGGAGATCAAACCCTTGTCTGAGGTATCATTGACAAATATAATTTCCCATATGGTTGGTTCTCTTTTTATTTTAATACTCTTTTCTTTAGCCATGCAGAAGCTTTTCATTTTGATGAAGTCCTGTTTATTCTTTTCTTTATGTCCCTTGTTCTAGGGGACATATCAGTGAAAATATTGCTTCACGGAATATCTGAGATTTTCCTCCCTGTATTCTCCTCTAGGACTTTTATGGTGTCGTGACTTATATTTAAGTCTTTTATCCATCTTGAGTTTATTTTTGTGCATGGTGTAAGTTGGTGGTTGAGTTTTATTTTTTTTTTTTGCATGTAGCTGTCGAGATCTCGCAACACTATTTATTAAAAAGGCTATTTTTACTCCATTTTATGCTCCTTCCCCCTTTGTCGACTATTAACTGACCATAGAGACATGGATTTATTTCTAGGTTCTCTATTCTGTTCCATTGAGCTGTATGTTCACAGCAATCAGACAAGAAAAGGAGAAATAAAAGGCATCCAAATTGGAAATGAGGAAGTAAAAATGTCATTGTTTGCAGATGACATGATAGTATTCATAGAAAACCCTACAGACTCCACCAAAATACTACTCGACCAAATAGTGAATTTGACAAAGTAGTGGGATACAAAGTTTATATTCAGAAATCGAAGGGCATTTTTATACACCAACAATGAAATATAAGAAACAGAAATCAGGAAAAAATCCCATTTTCTGTAGCAACAAGAAAAATAAAGTACCTAGGAATAAATCTAACCAAGGAAGTAAAAGACCTGTACTCAGAAAACTACACAACACTGAAGCAAGAAATTAAGGAAGACACAAATAAATAGAAGCATAGACCGTGTTCATGGATTGGAAGAATTAACATAATCAAAATGTCCATACTACCCAAAGCAATTTATAGATTCAATGCAATTCCTTTTAAAATACCAATGACATATTTCACAGATATAGAACAAATGTTTCAAAAATTTATATGGAACTATAAATTACCCCAAATAGCAGCAAAACTTTGAGAAAGAAGAACAAAGTAGAAGGGATCACAATACCTGACATAAAACTATATTACAAGGCCACTCTAATGCAAAACTACACAGCAGAAAGAAAGAAGGAGCTCCTACCTTTTGTGACAGTGTGGATGGAACTAGAGAGCATTATGCTAAGTTAAATACTCCAGGTTGTGAAAGACAATACCATATGGTCTCATCTATAAGTGGAACCTAATCAACAAAACAAACAAGCAAGAAATATAATCAGAGACAGTGAAATAAAGAACAAACTGACAGTAACTAGAGGGGAGGGAGGAAGGGAATAATGGGGAAATGATGGGGAAGAGCTCTCAAGAAACATGTATAAAGGACCCATGGGCAAAGCCAAAGGGATGAAAGATTGAGGGTGGGAGATCTGGGTGTGTGGGGTGAGGGAAAGTGGTGGTTGGAAAATGGAGACAACTTTACTGAACAAAAGTAAAAATAAATAAATAAATAGGAAAAAAATAAAATCTTTGTAAGCCCCCCCAATTGTCTTTTGAAGCATAGGAGTTCTTAATTCTTTTTTAAACATTTTTAAGTATATTTTATTGATTATGCTATTACAGTTGCCCCATTTTCCCTCTTTTATTCCCCTCCACCCTGCACACCCCCTCCTGCCCTCATTACCCCCCCACCTTAGTTCAAGTCCATGGGTCATACATATAAGTTCCTTGGCTCCTCCATTTACTATACTATTCTTAACCTCCCCCTGTCTATATTGTACCTACCATTTATGCTTCTTATTCCCTGTACCATTTCCCCCATTCTCTTCCCTCCCCTTTCCCACTGATAACCCTCTAGGTGATCTCTATTTCTGCGATTCTGTTCTTGTTCTAGTTGTTTGCTTAGTTTGTTTTGTTTTTTAGGTTCAGTTGTTGATAGTTGTGAGTTTATTGTCATTTTACTGTTCATATTTTTGATGTTCTTTTTCTTAGATAAGTCCCTTTAACATTTCATATAAAAAGGGCTTGGTGATGATGAACTCCTTTAACTTGACCTTATCTGGGAAGTACTTTATCTGCCCTTCCATTCTAAATGATAGCTTTGGTGGATAGAGTAATCTTGGATGTAGGTCCTTGGCTTTCATGACTTTGAACACTTCTTTCCAGCCCCTTCTTGCCTGCAAGGTTTCTTTTGAGAAATCAGCTGATAGTCTAATGGGAACTCCTTTGTAGGTAACTGTCTCCTTTTCTCTTGTTGCTTTTAAGATTCTCTCCTTATCTTTAATCTTGGCTAATGTAATTATGATGCACCTTGGTGTGTTCTTCCTTGGGTCCAACTTCTTTGGGACTCTCTGAGCTTCCTGGACTTCCTGAAAGTCTGTTTTCTTTGCCAGATTAGGGACGCTTTCTTTCATTATTTGTTCAAATGAGTTTTCAATTTCTTGCTCTTCCTCTTCTCCTTTTGGCACCCCTATGATTCAGATGTTGGAATGTTTAAAGTTGTCCTGGAGGTTCCTAAGCCTCTCCTCATTTTTTTTTTTTTTTTTTTGAGTTCTTGTTTCTTCACTCTCTTCTGGTTGAATGTTTATTTCTTTCTTCTCCTCCAAACTGATCATTTAAGTCCTGGTTTCCTCCCTTTCCTATTGGTTCCCTGACATTTTCCTTTATTTCACTTTATATAGCCTTCACTTTTCCCTCTATTTTGCAACCATACTCAACAAATTCTGTGAGCATCCTGATTACCAGCGTTTTGAACTGTGCATCTCATAGGTTGTCTATCTCTTCATCCCTTAGTTGTATTTTTTATGGAGCTTTGATCTGTTCTTTCATTTGGGCCATTTTTATTTTGTCTCAGTGCACCTATTACGTAGTAAGGGGAGGAGACTTAGGTATTCACCCGGGCAGAGCAAGCCACATTGTTTTATTGTCATGCTGTTGTATGTGGAGGAGGGGTCCGAGAGGGAACAATGGCACTTGTTCAGGTCTCTGCTGGCTTTCAGTCACTTCTGCAGCTACCCACAAGCAAATTGGGTCCTTCTGGTGCTGATTCCCAGGTGGGTCATCTTCTAGGTCCCCGTGGATCTCTCCAGTGAACTCTTCTGTGAGGTTGGGAGTTTCTCCTGCCACCACAACCCCCACAGGTTTCTTTCACGCAGAAGTGTTGAGGCTTTATTTCTCTGCACTGGAACCCTGGGTTGTGTGGTCTGTCTCGTTCCCCAGTTGTTCCTCCTGGGTTATCTGCATGCAAATGTGGGACTGCCTGCTATGCCAGCTTCTGCATTGCCTGGTCCAGGAGCCACTGCCTTTTTGTCCCGGTCCTCCAGGCACCACCTTGCCAAGAGTCCTCTCTGCCCCTCCTACTGGTCTGGATGAATGTTTCTTCTTTAACTTCTTGGTTGTCAGACTTCCATACAGTTCTATTTTCTGTCAGCTCTGATTGATTTTTGTTTTTAAATTTGTTGTTGTCCTTCTTTTGGTTGTGTGAGGAGGCACAGTGTATCTACTTACCTACACCTCCATCTTGGCTGGAAGTCTATCTTTATGAGAAGTTTTTAATTCTAATGAAATCCTATATATCAGATTTTTATTTTATGAATAGTGCTTTTAGCATTGTATCAACTTTGCTCACTCATTAAATTTTTCATAGCCAATCATGTCATTTGTGAATAGACAGTTTTACATTTGCTTTTAAATATGAATGCCTTTTATTTCTTTTTTTGCTTTAGCTCACTGTCTAGAATGTCTAATACAATTTTGAATAAAAGTGGTGAGAACAGATATTTTTGTCTTTTTTTGATGTTAGAGAAAAACGTTCAGCCTATTATTATTAGGTATGATGTTAATTATAGGTTTCTTATAGCTGCCTTTTATCGGGCTGAGGAAATTGTCTGATATTCATAGTTTGCGGAGATTTTTTTTTAAGTGAAGTGAGTGTTGGATTTTTTGCTTGGACATGGGGTTTGTTAAGCTTCTGGGATCTATGAGTTTATAGTTTTTATCAAATTTGAATAATTTTTATCAATTGTTTAATCAAATGTTTTTGTTTTGTCCCTCCTATTCTCTCCTCTCCTATAATTTCATGTATCCAAAGATGCTTGAAGTTGTCCATGAGGCCTGATGTTTGCTTCATTTCTGTTAGTTTTTTTCTATGTTTCATATTTGCATAGGTTCTATTACTACCCCTTCAAACTTACTAAGTTTATTGTCTGTAATGGCTAATTTTGCATTAATCTCATCATATATATATTCTCCACACTTCATTCAAGCTCAAAGGCAACCAAAAATATTTCAAAATATTTTAAAACCCAGAGACCATAATTTACATAAATCGTTGTTTAAGAAACTAATAGAAGATAAATTGTAGCCAAACAAGTAGTGAATGGATAAATTACTGCAAAAGGATTAATTCCGCCTAATTATAAGATGAAGAACAATAACTATATTTTTAGTTTCTATTGCCAAAACCTAGTAAAAAGATAAGTTAAAATCCGAAAAAAAATCAATTCAAAATACAAAGCAATAATTTCTGTAATATGGACATTTTTCCTATGTTATAATTTAAGTAGGATAAATTGAATTATTTTTCAAAATATTCAATTCTCCTCCTATGGGATAGATAACTATCCTCACTGCCCTGTTGAATTTTGAGCTACCTTAGCTTTGATCAATGGAATATAGACAGAATTGGTATGTATCACTTTGAAGCAATATGCAATCTCTTTTGTTTGGCTTCATCTGCCCTGATTTAAGATTTTTGAGATTTGCTTGTGTTGTTACATATATCAGTAGTTTGTTTCTTTTTGTTGATTTGTATTCCATTGTAGAAGTATATCACAATATATTTATCTGTTTTCCTGTTGATGAACACTTGAATTGTTTCTAGTTTCAGGCTATTATGAATAATGCTGCTTTGGACCTTCTTATGCAATTTGTTTTGGGACATGTGATTTGGGTAAATACTTAAGAGTAGAATTACCAGGTCATAAGATAAATTTATGTTTAATTTTACATGAAAGTATGTAACTGTTGCAGGAGGTCATCGAGATTGCCAGTTGACCTGCAGCCTGGACTTGGGTGATCAAAGCCTCCTTATCCTCTCCTCTTTACTTGGAATGCACATTCCACCCACCATTTCCCACACTAGGAGCCATTTCAAGGACATAGCCTCGGGACTAATGTGTTGCTTAGACCATCTGGAGTGAGTACTGACTAAATCTCATTAAGGCCTCTATATAAACTTGAGATCTGGCAGGCACAAGTGGAGCTCTATTCATCTTGCAAACGAGAAGTTCCTTTGCTTATTGAACCTGCCACCTGCCAATCCAGTGTGGTTGGCCTCTTTCTTCTGTCTCTCTCTGACCTCTGTGTATGGGGGGCCTGTTTCAAATTTAACCTGGGGAACTTCGGAGGTTGGGAACCAACACTAACGGATTTCTAAAGTGAGAGTGAGTTCCTGTTGTACTACCTCTTCACTGATATTTGGTGTCATTGATCTTTTTAATTTTAGCAATTACAATGGAATTAGGTGGTAACTCATTATGAACTTAACTTGCATTTGCTTGATAACTAATGATGTTGAACACCTCTTTTTTAAAAATTATTATTAACCATTTTAATAGCCAGCCTCTTTAGTGAGGTACCTGCTGCATCCAGTGTATTTTACATCCCAGACATGATAATTTTTATCTTTGGAGGTTTTATTTATCTTTTTTTATATCATCCACATCTCTATTTAACATATTTATTTTTTCTTCTAGTTTCTTGAACATATGGAAATCCATTATAATAATGTTTAAAATCCTTAAGTACTAACTCTATCATCTGTTTTATAACTGAGTCAGTTTAGATTGCTTTTGTTTTTAAAATCTCTCATTATAGGTATTTTCCTCTTTGTTTACCATGCCTGATAATTTTTTATTGGATGCCAGACATCATGGATTTTACCTTGCTACCCTGTGGATATGTTTCTATTTGCATAACTATCATTGAACTTGGCTCAAGGTTGTGGTTGAGTGTGGCAGTTCTTTCTACATGTGTGTAAACATGTATGTTCTGGAATTTATGCATTTTGAGCGCAGCTCCGTGTGATTCCCTTGTGGGCAAGTGTGGATCATGTCTGTGGAATAGGAATTCTCTAATGGGAATTTGGCAAAAATATATCTTAAGAAATTCTCTGACTTGCTGAGCCTCTTCCTCCCAAAGTCCGGAAGCTTAAATTAATGAATCACTGCCTCAATGTTCTATGGTCCTAAAAGTTAACAGCTCTAGCTAGCTTACCCTCTATTTACTTGTCTCCTGTTTAATGTATACCTTTGTCCTGTCTGCCACCGGACCTGAATTTACATCCTAATGCTCTGCTAATGAGTAAACCTACCCCTGTTCAGTATAATCCCATGAATAATCAATCCAATGTAAATATGTCCTAAAGCCTCTAATAAAAACCCTGGCTAAGCTACCCACGAGGCCTTTTCCCAAGATGGAGGAATTAGTCCCGTGGCCCCAAACTCTCTTCTCCCCACGTGTCTTGGTATGAGATTCTTTCTCGCATCGAGTTGCGGTCACCCACGGGTTTCGGCAGGGACGAAATCCACACGACAGTTGAGTTACTTGGAGACAGTCTGATGTTTTTGAGTTTACTTTTGAGCTTTATTTAGGTGGGGCCAGAGTAGCCTAACTAATGTGGCTAATTTTTCCCCACTACTGAGATAAAACTTTTGTGATCACACTACCTATGCCCCATGAATTTTGAAGTATTCCCCTAGAGCTGATGGGAAAATCTATGTGAGGTGTGAAATTGTTTCCTTTGCTTCTTTTCTGTGGTCTTTCTCTGGCCTCAGATAGTTTCCACACATCTATATTCATCCATACTGAGCTGAAGTCTTGGGGACATCTTCATATCTCATGAGTTCTTCCTCCGTGTAGCACTCTCCTCTATAGCTCTTTTCCCTGTGAATGTTAACATTTGGTTTTCCTTATCTCTCTGCTCAATCTCCTCAAGTTATTCACCCTGCCAGGCTCTTCTTGAATTCCTATGTTTCAGTGTGGACACTTTCCAGGCAGTAAGCTAGTGCAATTGTAGGGGTCATCTCATTTATTTTCCACTTCTTTTTCCCCTGATGTCCAATGTATATTATTTCATAAATTCTGTCCAGGTTTTAAGATGTTTCAGGAAGGACTGTAGATCTGTTTCTGGTATTCCATCTTTGTATGAAGTGGAAATTTAAGAGGCAAGGCTCTTGATTTAGAAGAGCCTGAGTGATTGACTTTCAAGTGCTAAACTCTGAAAGACTCAGAGAATAAAGTCCAAAGTGTGGATTTGGAAGTGTGTTTAATTGTGTGAGTCAGATTTCCTTTGCCAGATGAGAATATTTGTGTGGGAGAAAGGCAGATAATTAGAGAGGAGGAAGAGCATTATATGCTGGTGAATGTCTCTAAAAAGAGGCCTTGCTCCTTGTCCCCTCTTTTCAAAAGTGATTCTTCAGTGGTGTAATGGAAGAGTGCACATGATAGAGACCTTGGTTAGGTTTGTTGGGAATCCAGAACAGAATAAATTCGTGTGTATTTTCCTGGGTGGAACTCAAGGAAGTGTAAGCCTCATGAATTGCCCCACAGACAACAAATAGATTAGAAATCATTATTTGGTTTGTGTAGACAGACTAGCCTGAAACCATCTTGCATAATTTTCTCATTCCAAGAATGGTACAGGTAGAAAATATCAGGTGTCCAAGGAGGATGTCGGTGCCGACGAGAGAAATATAGACTGGGAGAGATCTCATGTCTGGCCCAGGTCAGCATCAATTGTGTAGATCATAACTGCGTAGAGGCCTGATAAGATATAATGTCTCCATGGACTCTATCAGTGATAAATAACAGCAATAAAGGACCAATTGTCCCTTCACCGTGTATTTACCCAGCAGTGTCCACTGAACCTAAATGATACACCAGGGTTCGGACAGGAGTTGAGGGTAGGATGGCCATGAAGGAGAGGCCCTGAATTGGCCAAGATTTGAGTTTGAAATAGAAAATAACTTGAGTTTTAGAAAAAGAGAGTCATAATTTTTGTACCTGAGTTTGTGGCCTAAATTTTTTACCCATTACACACTTAAACTCTGGTTGAAGTCTCACATTAGGGAAACTATGGGATTTGTTGGGCTTTGATTACAAAATGACTGAGTGTTAAATGACTCTATCAAAATTTAAGGAAGATTGCTGAGGTGTATCTCAAAATAACTTTATAACATATATTTTTTTTCTAAATAGAGTAAGTTATAACTGAACAGTATAAGTGACCTCTTCATTAAAAAGTATATATGGACTTTTCAAGAAAATTACTTTTTCTAGAGGCAAAGTGTTGGGTCCAGATAGTTCACTCCCCATATGCCAGTGTCACATAAATTTTAATTCAAATTAAAACCTTAGTTATAGAACTTTGGAATTTCTTACAAATTAAAAAAAATGCTTAATGTGAACTCTGTGAATAATGAGGAAGTTCTCCTGTTTATTACTGAGTGCTATGTCTATCAAAGTATTCATCTTGAAGAATTATACTCTTTTCTCAAAAATCATACCTCTGCTCAAAAAAGATTGCAGAATTTGTCTTCTGGAATTTTCTTCTGAAGCTACAGTAAATTTTATTGAATCTTTACATTAATGACTGATCTTTATTTTTTGAGCAAAATTTGATTTCTTTAGCAACAGCCAAAATCATTTACAGTTAACTCTAATGAATAAAGAAGGGAGTCAAACATAGTAAAACCACTGTGGTAAAAAATGGAATGTGACCAAAAAAGAAATCAGACTGATTTTTCTTGGTAATGATAAGGGAAATAATGGATACTCTAAAAATTATTTTCTATTTTTTAAAACTGAGAAAGCCTTTTTTTAAAAATTTGCTTATCTTTTTTTAAAATTACTTTATTATTCTTCAGTTACAGTTGTCTGCATTTTCTCCCCTCCCCTCCCCCAATCCTATCCAAATCCACCTTCCCCCCTTGCTTCCACTCTCCCCCTTGGTTTGTCCCTGTGTCCTTTATAGTAGTTCCTGAAAACCCTTCTTCCCACAATCCTCTCCCCCCTCCCCTCTGGCTATTGTTAGATTGTTCTTAATTTCAGTGTCTCTGGTTATATTTTGCTTACTTTTTTCTTTTGTTGATTATGTTCCAGTTAAAGGTGAGATCATATGGTATTTGTCCCTCACCACCTGGCTTATTTCACTTAGCATAATGCTCTCCAGTTCCATCCATGCTGTTGCAAAGGGTATAAGCTCCTTCTCTCTCTCTGCTGTGTAGAATTCCATTGTGTAAATGTACCATAGTTTCTTGATCCACTCATTTGCTGATGGGCACTTGGGTTGTTTCCAGCACTTGGCTATTGTAAATTGTGCTGCTATGAACATTGGGGTGAATAGGTTCTTTTGGATTGGTGTTTCAGGGCTCTTAGGGTATAATCCCAGCAGTGGAATTGCTGGGTTAAAAGGCAGTTCCATTTTTAGTTTTCTGAGGAAATTCTGTACTGTTTTCCACGGTGGCTGCACCAGTCTGCATTCTAACCAACAATGTACTGGGGTTCCATTTTTTCTCCACAACCTCATCAGCACTTGTTTGTTGATTTGTCTATAATGGCCAATCTGACCAGTGTGAGGTGGTATCTCATTGTGGTTTTAAATTGCATCTCTCTGATGGCTAGTGATGCTGAGTATCTTTTCATATGTTTCTGGGCCCTCTGTATGTCCTCCTTGGAGAAGTGTCTGTTCAAGTCTTGCCCATTTTTTAATTGGGTCTTTTGTCTTCCTAGAGTGGAGTCGTATGAGTTCTTTATATATTTTGGAGATCAAACCCTTGTCTGAGGTATCATTGGCAAATATGTTTTCCCATATGGTTGGTTCTCTTTTTATTTTAATACTCTTTTCTTTAGCTGTGCAGAAGCTTTTTATTTTGATGAGGTCCCATTTGTTTATTCTTTCCTTTACGTCCCTTGCTCTCGGGGACATATCATTGAAGATGTTGCTGCGTGGAATGTCTGAGATTTTCCTACCAATGTTTTCCTCTAGGACTTTTATGGTGTCATGACTTATATTTAGGTATTTTATCCACCTCGAATTTATTTTTGTGTATGGTGTAAGTTGGTGCTTGAGTTTAATTTTTTTGCATGTAGCTGTCCAGATTTCCTAACACCGTTTGTTGAAGAGGCTATTTTTACTCCATTTCATGCTCCTTCCCCCTTTGTCAAAGATTAATTGCCCGTAGAGACTTGGGTTTATTTCTCGGCTCTCTATTCTGTTCCATTGGTCTATCTGTCTGTTTTTATGCCAGTACCAGGCTGTTTTGATTACAGTGGCCTTGTAATACAGTTTGATATCAGGTATTGTGATCCCTCCTACTTTGCTCCTCTTTGAGAAAGCCTTTCTTAAATTAAACCTCATATGAAATTTTAAGCAAATGAAACAAATAAAAGCAGAGCTGTTCTGGTTAAGGTGATACAGAACTCATGCCCCTCCTCTCAGACTCCCACATTCCTTAGCTGCACATGACTCCACAGCCATTCCCCATCTTGTTGTCCATGTCTATGGGTCATTCATACATGTTCCTTGACTTGTCCCTTCCCCTTATTTCCACCATTATCCCCCACCCTTCTCCCCTCTGGTCACTGTTAGTCTGTTCCTTATTTCCATGCCTTTGGTTCTATTTTGCTCATTAGTTTATTGTGTTCGTTAGGTTCCTCTTATAGATGAGATCATATAGTATTTGTCTTTCACAAACGGGCTTATTTCACTTAGCATAATATTCTCCAGTTCCATCTATGTTGTCACAAAAGGTAGTAGTTCCTTCTTTCTTTCTGCTGTGTAGGATTCCATTGTGTAAGTGTACCACTGTTTTGATCCACTCATCTACTGATGGGCACTTACGCTGTTTCCTACACTTGGCTATTGTAAATAGCACTGCTATGAACACAGGAATGCATAGTTTCTTTTGAATTAGTATTTTGGGATTCTTAGGGTATATTTCTAGCAGTGGAATCACTGGGTCAAAAAACAGTTCCATTTTTAATTTTTTGAGGAATTTCCATACTATTTTCCACAGTGGCCGAACCAGTCTGTATTCCCACTAAAAGGAAAGTAGGGTTCCATTTTCTCCACATCCTCACCAGTGCTTGTTGTTGGTTGATTTATTAATGATAGCCATTCTGACAGGTATGAGGAGATATCTCATTGTGGTTTTAATTTGCATCTCTCTGATGGCTACTGATGTTGAGCATCTTTTTTTTTTCTTAAAGATTTTATTTATTTATTTTTAGAAAGAGGAGAAGGGAGGGAGAAAGAGCAACATATGGTTGCCTCTCACATGGCCCTCACTGGGGACATGGCCTGCAACCCAGGCATGTGCCCTGACTGGGAATTGAAAGGGGACCCTCTGGTTCCCAGCCCGCGCTCAAGCCACTGAGCTACACCAGCTGGGCTATCTTTTCATATATCTATGGGCCATCTATATGTCCTCCTTGAAGAAGTATCTATTTGAGTTTTTTGCCCATTTTTTAAATTGGATTTTTTGTTTTCCTGGTGTTGAGTCCCGTTAGTTTTAGTTTTTGTTTTTATATACAAGTATTTTGTAGATTAAACTCTTGCCCAATGTATCGTTGGCAAATACGTTCTCCCATATGGTCGGTTCCTTTTTCATTTTGATGATGGTTTCTTTAGCTGTGCAGAAGCATTTTAATTTGATATAGTCCAATTTGTTAATTTTCTCTTTATTTCCCTTGCCCTAGAGGATGTATCAGAAAAATATTGCAACATGGGATATCTGAAATTGTACTACCTATCTTTTCTGCTAGGATTTTTATGGTATTCCAAATTACATTTAAGTCTTTTATCCATTTAGAGTTTATTCTGGTGTATGGTGTAAGTTGGTGGTCTAGTTTCATTTTTTTGTGTGTGTACCAGTCCAGTTCTTCCAACACCATTTATTGAAAAGACTATTTTTACACCATTGCGTGCTCATGTCTGCATTGTCAAATATTAATTGATCATAGAGAAATGGGTTTATTTCTGGGCTCTCTATTCTGTTTCATTGATCTATCTGTTTTATGCTAGTACCAGACCATTTTGATTACAGTGGCCTTGTGGTATAGTTTGAATCTAGGTATTGTGATCCCTCCAACTTTATTCTTCTTCCTCAAGATTGCTAAGGCTGTTTGGGGGCTTTTTTTTTTTTTTTGGTTCTATATAAATTTTTGAAGTATTTGTTATAGGTCAGTAAAATATGCCATTAGTATTTTAATAGAGATTGCATTGAATCTATAGATTGCTTTGGGTAGTATGAACATTTTAATGATGTTAATTCTTCTAGTCCATGAACTGGGTGTATGCTTCCATTTATTTGTATCTTCCTTGATTTCTTTCTTCAGTGTTCTATACTTTTCTGATTACAAGTCTTTTACATCCTTGGTTAGGTTTATTCATGGATACTTAATTTTTCTTGTTGCAATAGTAAATGGGATTTCCCCCTAGTTTTTCTTTCTAATATTTCATTGCCATCGGTTTCTGAATATTGACTTTGTATCATGCCAGTTTGCCAAATTCACTTATTAGGTTGAGTAGATTTTGGTGGAGCCTATAGGGTTTTCTATGAATACTATCATGTTGTCTGCAAATAATGACAGTTTTACTTCCTTCCTACTTTCCAATTTGGATACCTTTTATTTCTTTTTCTTGTCTGATTGCTGTACCTAGAACTTTCCAGTACCATGTTGAATAAGAGTGGTGAAAATGGACACCCTTGTTTTGTTCCTGACCTTAAGGGAAAAGCTTTCAGTTTTTGCTAATTGAATATGATGCTGGCTGTAGGTTTCTCGTATATGGCCTTTATTATGTTGAGGTATGTCCCCTCTATTCCAACTTTGCTGAGTGTTTTTATCATAAAGTGATGCTGGATTTTATCAAATACTTTTTCAGCATCTATTTATATGATCATGTAGTTTTTGTCCTTCATTTTGTTTATGTGGTGTATTACATTTATTGATTTGTTGAATATTGTACTATCCTTGCACCCCTGGGATAAATCCCACTTGATCATGGTGTATGATGTTTTGCCCGATCCGGATTGCCAATATTTTGTTCAGAATTTTAGCATGTGTGTTCATCAGAGATACTGACCTGTAATTTCCTTTCTATGTTGTATCTTTACCTGGTTTTGGAAGTAGGATAATACTGGCCTCCTAAAAAGGGTTTTGGAGACTTCCCTCTTCTTGAATTTTTTGTAATAGTTTGAGAAGAATAAGAGTTAATTCTTCTTTGAATGTTTTGTAAAATTCACCTGTGAAGCCATCTGGTTCTGGGCTTTTGTGTGCCTAGAGTTTTTTGATTACTGCTTTGATTTTGCTAGTTGTTATTGGTCTACTAGGCTTTCTGCTTCTTCTTGATTCAGTTTTAGAAGATTACATGTTTCTAGAAATTTATCCATTTCACCCAGGTTGTCCCATTTCTTGGCATTTAATTGTTCATAGTAATTTCTTACAATCCTTTGTATTTCTGTGGTATCAGTTGTTACTTTTCCTCTTTCATTTCTGATTTTATTTATTTGGGTCCTCTCTTTTTTTCTTGATGAGTCTGTTTAAAGTTTTGTCCATTTTGTTTATCTTTTCAAAGAACTAGCTTCTAGATTCCTATGCTGGTTTGGTGGAGATGGACTCTTTTAGCCTTTTTTGTTGTTGTTTGCATTGTTTTTTTGGGAGGGGGGGTCTGGGAAGTTCCTTATTTTACCTTCCATTTTAAATGAGACTTGGCTGAGAGGAGTAGAGTTTGTTGCAGGTCTTTGTTTTTCATTACTTGGAATATTCCATGCCATTCCCTTTTTATAGTTTTTTCTGCTGAGAAATCATCTAATAGTCTTGTTGGAGCTCCCTTGTATGTTACTAGCAGTAGCCTTTGAGATTCTCTCCTTGTCTTTTTTTTTTTAATAATGTTTTGTTTTTATTTTAAGATTTTATTTATTTATTTATTTTTAGACAGAGGGAAGGGAGGGAGATAGAAAGAGAGGGAGAGAAACATCAGTGTGTGGTTGCCTCTCATGCATCCCCCACTGGGGACCTGGCCTGCAACCCAGGCATGTGCCCTGACCGGGGATCGAATTGGCAACCCTTTGGTTTGCAGCCTGTGCTCAGTCCACTGAGCTACACCAGCCAAGATTCTCTTTGTCTTTTAATTTTGCCATTTTAGGTATAATGTGTCTTAGAATGAGCCTCTTTGGATTCATTTTGAATGGTGTTCCTCTGTGCTTCCTCAACTTGTGTGATTTTTCCCCTCACCAAGTTAGAGAAGTTTTCTGTCGTTATTTTTTTAAACAGGTTTTCTATCCCTTGCTTTTCTCATTCTTCTGTTATCCCTATGTTGATAATATTTTTACATTTCACATTGTCCTGCAGATCCCTTACACTACCTTTGTTTTTCTTGAGTCTTTTTTCATTTTGTTGCTCTAACTGGGTGTACTTTCTACCTTGTCTTCGACTTCACTGATTTGATCCTCTGCTTTATCTAGCCTGCTTTTAGTTCCTTCTAGTGTATTTTTCATTTCTGACCTTGTATTCATCACCTCCTCCTCGTTCTTATCCACAGTTTCTATGTTCTTTTTCAGGCTGATATAGTTCCCACTAAGTTTCTTGTAGTTCTCACTGAATTCCTTTAGCATCATTATTATCATTACTTTGAACTCTATATCTTATAAATTGCTTGCCTCAATTTCATTTAGCACTCTTTCAGGGGATTCCATCTTTCCTTTTGATTGGATGTTGTTTTTTTTTCTCCCCATTTTAGGTGACTTCTTTTTGTTTGTTTTGGTATTGTATTGATCTGCTTTGACTTCCTGTCTTTGTGGGGTGGCCTTCTGTGGCAGGAGTCCTGTGGGACTCAGTGATGCAGGCTTCTTGAACTCCTGAGCTGGATGGTCTAGGGATGCCCTTTATGCAGTTTATGTTGGCTCCCTATTGCAATTGGGTTTTGGTGGTTTTTGGTCATTCACTGGTGATTTCTTTCCTCCAGCTGGCTAACCGAGAGTCACAACCCCCACCATGACTTGTATGCTGTTGTACAGAAGCTGCCAGAACAAAACAACCCAGCAAACAAAACTCACACCAACAAAAATACACCCCATCCACTACCACAATATCAATAACAAATGAGCTCAGATTAATGAAGGTGGAAAGAGAATAAAAATATTACATGAAGTGAAAAAAGACTATGAGGTGACTACAGGAAAGAAAAATGCCTTTGAGGGGGCAGGGGGATGAGAAATAATAAGAGTCGAAAATAGAAACAAAGTGAAGAAAAAAAGAAAATAAATTTACAACGTAAATAAAATAGGGAGGGAAAAGAGTAAAATGGAGTAAGAAAAGGGAAGGGTACAATGTAAGGTTTGGAGAAAAAAATAGTGAAAAAAAATAGGAACCCAGTTGAAGAATTACAACCACTGCAGTGATATCCATGGCAAATGGGCAAAGATTAGCAAAGGTGCAAAGAGAATAATATTATAAGAGAGAAAAAGAAAGAAAAGAGAAAAGGATTGTGAGATGTCAAAAGGAAAGAAAAATGATCTTGAGAGGATAGAGGGAGGAGAAATAATATGCATACGATTTAGAAACCAGGCTAAGAAAGGGAGAAATAAAATTTAAAATGAAAATAAGGCAGCACAGGAGGAAGGTGAAACAGAGTAGGATGGAGAACCGTAAAATATGGGATTTAAAATTTAAAAAATAGTGAAAAACTAGGGAAAAAATTGAAGAAATGCAACAACAAACCCAATAACATTGACAACCGAGCAAATATTAATAAAGGTGCAACAATAGGATATTATAAGAATGGGAAAAAGAATGTGAGATGACTAATGGAAAGAAAGATGGTTTTGAGAGGATGGAGGGAGGAAAAATAATAAGAGTGAAGAGTAGAAACAAGGCATAGAAAGGGAAAAAATAAAATTTGAAACAAAAATAAGAAAGAAGGATGGAGGCAAAACAGAATAAAAGAAGGGAAGAGTAAAATATGAGATTTGAATTAAAACTAAAATAAAAATAGCCTGGCTAGTGTAGCTCAGTGGATTGAGCACAGGCTGTGAACCAAAGGGTTGCCAGTTCGATTCCCAGTCAGGGCACATGCCTGGGTTGTGGGTCAGGTCCCCATTCAGGACCATCTGAGAGGCAACCACACATTGATGTTTCTCTTTCTCCTTCCTTCCCCAATCTTTGAAAATAAATAAACAAAATCTTTTTAAAAAGGTTTAAAAAAACTAAAATAAAAATTTAAATTAGCCCGGCTGGTGTAGCTCAGTGGATTGAGCGCGGGCTGGGAACCTGAGGGTCCCGGTTCGATTCCCAGTTGGGGCACATGCCTGGGTTGCGGGCCAGGTCCCCGATGTGGACCATGTGAGAGGCAACCATACATTGCTTTTTCTCCCTCCCTTCTCCTCTCTCTAAAAATAAATAAATAAAATCTTTAAAAAAATTAAAATTAAAAAATATTAAAAAAATGAAATAATAGGAAGAAAATTGAAGACAAAGAAACAATGTTAAAAAGCTATGCAAGAGAAAAAAAATAATGCAAATAATGAAAAAGAACAAGATGGAACTCGCCTCAACAGAGTCTAGTGTTTGTTTGCCTACTGTCTTCTCCTTCAGGATCCATCCCTGATGTCATCTGGTGTCCTTGTCTAGTTTTAGGCATTCTGTTTGAGACTACAAGCAGTCCACAGTCTGTGGCTATCTCCTTCAGGCTTGGCTGGTCCTTGCTGTTCTGTCCTGCTTGCTTTTTATCAGCACAAGGCCCAGGGGTGGTTCATCTAACATCTGACAATGCTGCATGTATCACCTCCACCTGTCTCCAGGGGCCTCTGGTGCAATCAGGAGAGTGGGATCCCTGAGTCAACCCCGGGGAGGTGCTGTTCAAGTTTCAGAGAAGATGGTGGGAGTGTTTCCCCACCCTCCCCCACCACACATCTTATTCTGGCCCAGATTATTTCCACTATAATGTATAGTTTTTGGTGAATTAGCTGTCTGTTTCATGTGAGGGGCCAATCTGTATAAAAGGGTCAGCTCTTTCCTGCTTGGTGCTGATTGTAGCTCTGTGTGAGAGCTGAGGCTGGGCAGGGCCCTGAATACCTCTTGCTGTGCCAAATTCTAATCTCTCTGCTCTGCTGTTTTCAGTGGAATAAGGAACCAGCATAGTGTCTGATGAAAGTTCACAAAGGGCTCCTTTGGAGATTCTATTTCTTTCCCTTGTGGATATTCACCCAGAAGGGGGTTTTTGAGCCTGGCCTTATTGTTCTACAGAGTTTACAATCCCACAGGTGGGGAAGGCGCATGCCTGACCCTTCCCAGATGTTTGTACTCTGTGGAGTGAGTGGCCCTGCCTGGCTGCAAATAATCTTAGGTGCTTAGCTCTTCCCTGTCCAGCTCCTAACTCACTGCCCTCTCAGGAGGCTCAGACCCAAATCCTCTGTTCTGCGTGCAGCCCCCTGCTCACCAGCCAGACTGGGGGGACCCTGCAATCCTTTTGCTGTGTAGCCTTCTACTCTTCCCGACCAGCTGGATTCAGTGGGCATGAACCATGTTTTCAATCTGACCTCTGTGCTGGAAGGGCTACTTTATGGGCATATCTGGTCCCTGCCCAGCCATGCCTCTGCTCCTGTCTTTAAAAAAGTCCCTTTATGTCACCCACGCTGCAGCACAGAGCCACTGCCTGGCTCTATGCACACTCCACCTCCCCAAAAGGCAAACAGTCTTTCTTGGTCAAGACTGGCTACAGCCTGCTGGTGCCCCAACAGTTTTAGGAGATAGAATTTCTCTCTTAAACTTTCCTATTGACATGCTGCTCACTGTGTGTGTGTGCAGCCTGAGCCACTCAGACTCTATATACTCCCAAGACTCTCTTGATTACGGTTGGAGATTCCCTGTGTGGGACTGTGGCCCTCCACTCTGGGAGGGGCAGGAGTTACTAAACAATGTTTTTTCTACTCCGCTGCAGGTACCTCATGCAGGGTATTTCCCCTTCAACTAATAAAACCTCTTACTGGATGGTGCAAAACTTCCTCTGTGCTCCTTGGCTTCAAAAATTCATATCAGCTAAGATTCCGTTGATTGTTCACATCACTTGTCAGAAGATCAGCTGAAAATTCATGCTGGGGGCATGAGTAAGTGGTCTCAGTTTCCACCTATTTGGATATCACCTTCTCTTTGATTTTAAACCTCGCCCAAGGATATCCTCACTGATTTTTAAAGACAGAAGAAGGGAGAGAAAAATATAGATAGAGAAACATCAATTGGTTGTCTCCACATGCACTCCAACTAGGGATTGAACCCACAACCTAGGTGTGCCTTGACTGGGAATGGAACCCAACTTTTGGTACATGGGATGATGCTCCAACCAAGTGAGCCACCCAGCCAGGGCCCTATATATCACTTTATACTTTTCAAATTTTTCACCATGGACATGTATTATCTTTTTGTAAAAGATAAATTAAAGTTCAGATCAAAGTAAAACATTTTGAAACAAATATTTGAAATAACTTTAAAAAACATGGATTGGTAGCTTAATAAAAAGTATTACTCCCAAATAATAAACAGAAAATAAGATGCCACCAATCTGAGGTTTTTGAATAACCTACATGGATTTAGGAGTGAAAGAGATGAGCCTTACAATCCTGTGATAGATGAAATTTTCACAGTAGTACATTTCTTCCCAACCAAACCCCACAGGGAAATCAGTTGAGTACCTTATACTGTAATTTTAGTGTTTCATTTCCTTGTGTAAAAACACCCTAGGAACTTGTTGCAAAAAAAAAAAATTCCCTGAGATTTTAAACCAGCATGGTTTAGAGAAGTCCTAACTTCAAAGTTAGGTTCCCTATGTACCTACCCATGGGTGGTATCTTTCAAAATGAAATGATTGGAATTCAGTGGAAGTAGTAGCAGCCACACCTGGGGTTTCTTGTTGCAATAGGCAGGAAATGTAGTCTGACACCAGGTGACACAAAACAGTTCCAGAGAGCATTATCAATTGAGTGTGTCCTTGATCAACCTGAAATGATTTTAACATCAAATCTAATATGTATATGCCTTGAGATCAAGTGTTTAGAATTATTTCATGAAGAGATCATGGGGGCCTTCAGGTCAAGGGGTAGGTGTAGGTGGGCATGTTTCACCTCCTCGTGCAACCATAGAAAGATTTACAACAAGATCTCAACTAATAACACCCAGGAATGTCAGAAGATTGAGCTGTATGGAAGTCTGACAACCAAGGATTTAAGGAACACATTCATCCTGATGGGTAGGAGGTGCAGAGTTGCAGAAATGGGTGGAGAGGCAGTGTAGTGTGGAAAGGTGGCAGCAGCAGTGGTGGTGGTGGAACGATGGGAAGGATACCTTAGAAGCAAGCAATCCCAGCCCGAGGCCAGACTGCACAGCCAGGGGTTCCAGCACCAGAAAGATAGATTCCAGTTACCTCTGGCTGTAAAAACTGGTGGGGGTTGCGGCAGTGGAATAAACTGATGGATTTTGCCAGCATGGTCTTAGAATGTATGCACACCCACTCACTCCAGGATTCACCACAGGGGCAGCAGCTGGAAGAGCACCAGTTGCACATGGGAATGGGGTGAAGTGAAATGGGATGAAAGCCAGGTGAACTGCCAGAAGCCAGGCAGCAGCACTGTCCCCTCTCCAAGCCCTCCCCACACAGAGCCACAAAGCAGTGAAGCAGGTTGCCCCACCCTGGCAATTACCTAAGGCTCTGCCCCACACAATTTACAGATGCTTTTTCTACATAGGCCATGCTTCTAAGACAGGGAGTCAAAGCAGCTCTACCTAATACATAGAAACAAACACAGGGAGACTGCTAAATTGAGGAGACAAGGAAATATGGTCCAAATGAAAGAACAGAACAAAACCCCAGTAAAAGAACTAAGTGAAACAGAGATCGCCAACCTATCAGATGCAAAGTTGAAAACATTGGTTATCAGAACGCTCAGAGAACTCCTTGAGTACAGAAAAAAAAAAAAAAGAAAAGGAAATGAAGGTCATACTAAGTGAAATAAAGAATAATCCACAGGAAACCAACAGACAAAGGAAGGAATATAGGATTCAAAACAATGATTTGGAGCATAAGGTAGAGATAATCATTCAGCCAAACAAAAAGAAGAAACAAGAATTCAAAAAAAAAACATGGATGAGGTTGGGAACCTCTGGGACATGTCCAAACATACCAACATCCACAAAACAGGAATGTCAGAAGAAGAGGAAGCACAAGAAATTGAAAATTTATTTGAAAAAATAATGAAAGAAAATTTCCTTACTTTGGCAAAGGAAATAGACATACAAGTCCAGGAAGCACCAAGTCCCAAACAAGTTGGACACAAAGAGGACCACACCAAGACACATCATAATTAAAATGCCAAAGGTTACAGATAAAATCTTTTTTTTAAAATAATTACTTTATTGTTTTTCAATTACAGTTATCTGCATCCTCTCCCCTCCCCTCGCCCCTCCACCTCCCTCCCCCATCTCCCTCCTCCCCCTTGGCTCTGTCCATGTGTCCTCCATAGTGGCTCCTGAAAACCCTTCTCCCTATTGTCCCCTCCCCACTCCCCCCTGGTCACTGTCAGACTGTTCTTAATTTTAATGTCTCTGGTTATGTTTTGCTTGCTTTCTGCTTTTGTTGGTTATGTTCCAGTTAAAGGTGAGATCATATGGTATTTGTCCCTCACCGCCTGGCTTACTTCACTCAGCATAATGCTCTCCAGTTCCATCCATGCTGTTGCAAAGGGTATAAGCTCTTTCTTCCTTTCTGCTATGTAGAATTCCATTGTGTAAATGTACCATAGTTTCTTGATCCATTCATTTGTAGACGGGCACTTAGGTTGTTTCCAGCACTTGGCTATTGTGAATTGTGCTGCTATGAACATTGGAGTGCATAGGTTCTTTTGAATTGGTTTTTCAGGGTTCTTAGGGTATAATCCCAGTAGTGGAATTGCTGGGTCAAAAGGCAGTTCCATTTTCATTTTTCTGAGGAAGTTCCATACTGTTTTCCACAATGGCTGCACCAGTCTGCATTCCCACCAACAGTGCAGTAGGGTTCCCTTTTCTCCACATCCCCTCCAACAGTTATCTGTTGCTTTGTTGATGATGGCCATTCTGACTG
>PVJI01012491.1:0-51458 GCA_004026765.1 Micronycteris hirsuta | reverse complement strand
TCCCTTCGCTCTGCTCCTTCTGGTTCACCAAACTTGATGAATGTATCTTCTTTAATTCCTTGGTTGTCGGACTTCCTCTCAATATGATTTTCTGTCAGATTTGGCTGCGTTTGGATGTATAGATTTCTTTTTTTTTCCCCTTGTTTGGTTGTGCGAAGCGGTACGGTGCATTCACCTATGCCGCCATCTTAGGAAGTCCGTAATCAGTGCTTTAAAAAATTTATTTGTTTTCACCTAAACACAGAAACAGGCAAAAACCCCAGAGGTCAAACAATGTTTGTATGAAACACATCTACATAAAAGTTTTCATTTCAGCTTTTGCAATGAGTCTGCATATATAACCTGGAGACAATAGGAGATACTCACCTCCAAGCGGGCAACTCAGAAAAGGTAGTATTTGGATCTGACAGCAAAACAAAATTTCCTAGTAATTCCTGGAAAGGTAATGCCTGACTATTAAAAAAGCAAAATACATAACTTAAAGAGATTGTGTGAATGAAAAGAAAAAAAAAATGTTTCCATTCACTCCCTTTTCATACCAAGGCTAAAGGAAAACAGTTTCCTTAAACTCAGAACCCACAGAGAGACATTTATCTCAATGGTACAGATGCTTATCTCTTACATTCAGGGGCTCTCTCTTGAACCCTAGAGAATTAATACAGCATTCACTTTGTAGATTTAGAAGCCTTCTGAGAGCCATGGAGTTCTTTTATATGTATTACTCTATATATACATTAACTTCACAGTCCACTTTTATAAGTAGCTTCCATCCTTCCTCTGCTACCTCACAAACTAGGAAATCATAGAAAAAATATACACTTCAAAGAGTCAAATCAAATTTAATTTCAGGAATATGTGATTCTGTAAGATGCAATTATGCTTACTTGGATGGGTTTATGCAAACCAAGGGAGAAATTTAACACTCTGCTTCCTGAAAATGTATCAGCTTTTAATTTTAATACCTTTTAATTTTAGAGATACTCCTAGGATTATTCATAAACTTGCAATTTTCTCTTAGAAAAAAACAAAGTACATTTTATCCTAAAATTAAATTCAGTTTTTAATTAACTATACAGTAAAATTGACTTTCTTTGTATATAATTCTATTAAGTTTAACACATGCATTTAAGTTTAATCACCACCAGCATCAAGACACAGTCTCCGAGCTTGCACACTCCCTCAGTTGTTCCTGCCTCCCTCCATCTTACCTCTGGCAGGCACTATCTGTTCTCTATCACTGTAGTCTTCTCTTTTTTGTTCTGTTTAAAATGTGAGCTTATTGAAGTGTCCTTTTTTAAAATCAGCTTCAGTAAGGTATATTTGATAAAAAAAAAAAAACATGTATTTAATGTGAACAATCTGACGAGTTTATACACGTGACTCATCACCCAATCATGGTAAATAGACATGTCACCATATCTAAGACATATCCAAGTTTTCCCGTGTTCCTTTATTTTGTTTGTTTGTTTGTTTGTTTGTTTGTTAAAGTGGGTAGAATTGACCTATTTACTATATTGAATCTTTCCATACATGCAGATAATGTCTCTCTTTTTATTTAGGAATTCTTTGATTACTTTTATGAGCCTTTTGTAGTTTTCATCATACACATACAGTAAATGTTAAATAAATTTGTACCTAATCATTTCATTTTTAGAGCCATTGTAAATAGTGTTTTTAGAAATTTTATTTTAAGTTTTCCCTTCCTAGAATAATGAAATAAAACTTATTTTTGTGTGTTGACCTTGAATTCTGTAATTTTGCTAAACGCATGTATTAGTTCTAGAAAATTTTATTTGGTTTGGTTTGGTTTTGGTAGATTCCCTGGTGTTTTCTATGAAGACAACCCTCTCAACAGCAAATAAGGATTATTTTGTTTCTTTTCAACCTATATGAACTTTAGTTCTTTTTATTTTCTTCATTCACTGGTTAGAATTCACAGTAACATTTTGAAGAGTAGTACCATGAGTGTACATTCTTACCTTAGTCATAGGCCATAAGCACTCAGGGTTTTACCATTATGTCTAAAGTCATCTATGAATTTTTGTATACACCCCTTTATCACATGAATGAAGTCTTTCTCTCTTCCTAGATTACAGTTTTTGTCATGAATAAATGTTGAATGCCAAAAGCCCTTCTGCATGCATTGTTATTATGTAATTTTTCTCCTTTATAATGTTAATTGTAGCTTATATTAACTTATCATTGACTATAACCAGCTACACTTTTCTGGGGGGAAAAATTCTTTTGGTGTGGCATTTCATATGTGTGTGTGTGTGTATATATATATACATATATACACATATTTGTATACATACATATATACATATATTTGTGTATATACATATATATACACATACACACACATATACACAGTGGGTTCAATTTGATAATGTTTTGTGGAGGATTCTTACATCTATGTTCATGAAGAATAGTTTTGTTTATTATTTGTTTTGTCTAGTTTTGATAAGGAGTTATGCTTGATACATACAATTATTTCTAGAATTGGTTATATTTATTCTATAAATGTTTTATACGATTCAACAATAAAGCCAGCTGGGGCTAAATATTATATTTTAGAGGAAGATTTTTAAACACAGATTTAATTTATTGAATGATTATATGACTATTCAGGTTAATTTCATCTCGGGTGAGTTCTGATATTTTTGTGCTTGTCATGGAATTAATTCATTTAATTGAAATTACTGAATTTATGTGCAAAGAGTTGTTTATAGTAAAACTGTTCACACATAGTTTTAATGTATGTAGGGTATCTATATACATATGTATATACATGTATGTATATCTTTTCAATATTGACAACATATCTTTACTATTCTTTTTTTCTTTGTCAGTCTTACTAGAGGTTTATAAATTTTATGAATCTTATCAAGAAACAGCACTGGTTTCATTGAATTTATGTATTTTTCTGCTTTCAACTTCATTGATTTCTGCTCTTATTTTAAACCATATTTTTCTTCTGTTTGCGTTAGTTTTATTTTGTTTTTTTTAATTTTCTTAAAATAAAAGTTTTCAGAGGTGCCCAAACTTTTGGTGTCTCTGGGCCACATTGGAAGAAGAAGAGTTTTCTTGGGCCACACATTAAATACACAAAACACTAACAAAAACTGATGAAAAAAAAACAAAACAAAACAGGTTTTAAGTACATGGATAATTTTGTGCTGGGCCGCATTCGCAGCCATCCCGGGCCTCACCCGGCCTCTGGGCCGTGGGTTGGACACCCCTGGTGGACGATGGATGCAGGACGTTTCTCGTACAAGCACTTAATGCTGTGACCTCCTTTCTAAGTATTATTTTAGTTATATCTCACAAATATTGATAGCATATATTCTCCTTTTTGTTCAGTTTAAAATGTGTTATAATTTCTCTAAGACTTCTCCTTTAATCCATGAATTAAATAGGTGGGGGAATATGAAGCAACTGTATTTGAACAACAAAAAAAATTGGTTCACACTAAAAAAAAAGTATTATTAGTGCCAAGTTTTGAGTATTATCGTTACCTTTCCTTTTTAATTAATTAATCTATTATAAATCAGATAATATATTTTAAATGATTTTAATTCTTTAAAATCATGAGGGTTTATTTTATGACCAAGGAAAGGATTTATCTTGGTGTATGTTCTAGGCACACTTGAAAAGCATACGCATTCTGCTGTTTGGGAGTGGAGCATTCTGTAATGTTAAATAGATCCAATGATTTATGATGTTGTTCATTTTGCTGTATCTTTTCTGATGGTCTGAATACTAGTCTTATATATTCACTACAGAGCAATATTTAAGTCTCCAACCATAATTATACATTTGTCTATTTCTCCTTTAGGTCATGTCAGTTTTACTTCATATATTTGGAACATCTGCTATTAGTTATAGAGTGGGATTGTTTTATTATTGAATAAATTTTCATTATATAATATATTTTATTATTCCTTAATTTTCTTTGCTCTGTAGTCTACTTTGCTATTATTAATATGGCTACACCAATTTTCTTTTGGTTAATATTTACATGGTGCATCTTTTTCTATACTTTTACTTTTAACCTATCTACATTATTATATTTGAAATTAATTTCTTGTAAGCAGCATATAGTTGAGTCATTTTTGAAGTTATCTCTGTCTTTTAATTGGTTCTATTTTAATGTACTTGCTGATAGTTTTACATTAAGATTCATTATTTTATTATATATATATTTTTTGTTTGCTCTCATTTTTGTATGAAACTTATTGCCCCTTCACTGACTTCTTTATCTCACAATCAAGAGTGAAGGGAAGGAAATTGGGGCTCAAATCAATAATTTGGACCAGAAGGGAGAAATAAACATTCAACTAGAACAGAATGAAGAAACAAGAATTCAAAAAAATGAGGATAGGCTTAGGAACCTCCAGGACAACTTTAAATATTCCAACATCCAAATCATAGGGGTGCCAGAAGGAGAAAAGGAAGAGCAAAAAACTGAAAACTTATTTGAACAAATAATGGAGAACTTCCCCAATCTGGCAAAGGAAATAGTCTTCCAGGAAGTCCAGGAAGCTCAGAGAGTCCCAAAGAAGTTGTACTCAAGGAAGCACACACCAAGGGACATCATAATTACATTACCCAAGATTAAAGATAAGGAGAGAATCTTAAAAGCAGCCAGAGAAAAGGAGACAGTTACCTGCAAAGGCGTTCCCATAAGACTGTCAGCTGATTTCTCAAAAGGGACATTGCAGGCAAGAAGGGGCTGGAAAGTCATGAAAGGCAAGGACCTACACCTAAGAATACTCTATCCAGTAAAGCTATCATTTAGAATGGAAGGGCAGATAAATTGCTTCCCAGATAAGATAAAGTTGAAGGAGTTCATCATCACCAAGCCCTTATTATATGAAATGTTAAAGGAGCTTATCTAAGAAAAAGAAGATGATCAAAAATATGAACTGTAAAATGACAACAAACTCACAACTATTAACAACTGAACCTAAAGAAAACAAAACCAAAACAAACTAAGCAAACGACTAGAACAGGAACAGAATCACAGAAGTGGAGATCACATGGAGGGTTATCAGCAGGAAGGGGGAGTGGGGAAAATGGGGTAAAAGGTAAAGGGAATAAGAAGCATAAGTGGTAAGTACAAAATAGACAGGGAGAGGTTAAGAATAGTATAGGAAATAGAGAAGCCAAAGAACTTTGTATGTATGACCCATGGACATGAACGAAGGTGGAGGGGGAAATGCTAGTAGGAGTCGGGGTTCAGGGCAGAGGGGAATCAAGGAGAGAAGGAAAATGGGAAAACTGTTGTAGCATAATCAATAACATATATTTAAAAAAAAGAACCTGTATTTTAGCACTTCAAGTGCAATGTAGAAATTCTATCACTCTGTATGCCCCCTCATATATACAGGGGTGGGCAAAAGTATGTTTACAGCTATAATACAAATAAGTAATACAAAAATTAATGAATAATAATATAAGAATAATCTGTGTTTTCTGTATTCACAACTGTGAACCTACTTTTGCCCACCTCTGTGTATATTCTATATTTTTATATATATTAACATATTATATATCTCCTTCTTATATAGCTTTCTTATAAATCATTTCTACTTTCATTGAAAATCAGTGGAGATCAAGGAAATGACAGAAATCTCTCTGGTCATTTCTCTGCCAGAGGATCCCTCCATGATGCAGGTTTGGCTGTCTGCTAATGGCATGAGCAAAGATGTGGGAAAGGACAAGGCTGAGTGGGTCCGGAGCCTTTTCACACAGCCACAGAAGCGTTTGGAGTAAGATCAGACAGGTGATACCAGGCAACATTTAGAAGGTCTTGCAGACTAAGTAATGCTATCTGAGCAATCAGGCATATTTAAAGGTTGTTCGGGATCAGAGATGTGACTTGGAGATTAAGCTGGAAAAGTGTACAATGTGGAGGGATGAGGAAGATAAGAGGCCAGAAAATTTGCAGGCCGGAACAAGAGAAAGCTATTTTAGCCTTCTAAAAATTAGTGAGGCTTCTTGGCAGTTGCATTACTTACTGCTAAATCTGATTAAATTCCAAAGGCATATTTTAAAGGAGAGATTAAAGGAAATGAAGTTGGAATTTAGGATCAAATGAAAGTATCTATAATTTTTCAAAAAATCATTTCCAAAGGCCCATTCAGTTCATTTAAGAAACACTCTGATACATCCGTGGCTAAAACTCTGATATTTCTTATAAGAACTGTCATTTCTAAAGTGTAATTGCATAACACCACTAAAACAGTAAGGAAAGAATTTTAGAGCATCCTCTAAGGACATCAAATGCAGTGTCCATTGTGTCTGGGGATTGCTATGCAGCCCATTAGACAGCACTGCCCCCTTCAGTCAAACATGGTCAACTAACTGATCCCTGTGAAACCTTGCAAGGCATGCTAGAAACCATTCGATATTTTGTCATTTAATTTACTATAGCCAACCAATAATAACACTACCAAAGTCTCAAAACTACATCCATGCAGAAAGAATTACATATAATGATGGAAACATCATAAAGAGTATAAGATTAAAAACAAGACAAACCTAGTTTTAATTAGTGACTATTGTGTAGTAGGTACTGTTCTCAATGAACAAGATTGGCAATTGTGTTCCTGAATTCTTGGTGCTTCTACTTTATTGAAGAATAGAAGCAAACAATAAAGGAATCACAAAACAATTAAGTTAAATACTTATAAATTGTGGTAATGCCATAAAGTAAACAAATAAACAAAAAAGCCTAACACTGGTGGATCTCATCAAAGGCTATAATTTTTCAATTGGGACCTGAGAATAAGAAGGTCGTAAGCATGTGAGGAGTGGAAAAAGTAGATGGGATTGCATGTTCAAAGGTCCTGGGGCACAGAAAGAGGGTCATGTGTTCAGAGGACAAAAGACAATATTGCTACAGAATAATGAACAAATGGGACACTGCTGAAAAGCTAAAAAGCTGAGATAGATTATAAAGGTCTCACCTTTAATACCTGGTAAGGAAATTAAACTTTATTCTAAATGCAATGAGACACAGTTGAAGGGTTTTAAGTGAAAAAATATTTTGATAGCAGTTATCTTATTACAAGATCAGTGGTGCTGCTCTGTGGCAAATAACTTCTGGACAAGACAAGAAGGCAGAGGTCCAAACCATCTTCAGATAACCTGTGTACAATTAAAAAAAAAAAAAAAAAACTCAATCTAATTTAATTCTTTGTGTTATGTGGTTGAACAGTTTTAGGGAAGGAAAAGTGTATATTCATTTATAACAAATCAATTTATATCCTTAAACTGATAAGCACCTGCCCTGACTTGGCCATTGTTCTCAGCAAAAAAAGGATAATTTTGTGACTGTTTAGCTGCAGTCTTATACATGGGATTAAGTTCATAAAATCGCAGGTAAAATATCAAACAAAAAGAATTCACAGTGATTTACTATCTCTTTTAAAATGGAAAGGCCCACCCTGTGCTAATAGGCTTCACTCTACAGATGTAACCTTAAATTAGAAACATCGAAAGATGGTACATTGTGTCTCTGTCATATCTGTGCAGTCAGGAAATTTGCCTTAAGCTATCAGTCCCTCTCAAGCCTTAACATAAGAAATGTTCAGAAATTCCACAAATAACCAAGATTATACAGCCAAGAAGTCCTTTCTCTTCCATTTTTCCCAGGGTAAACAGCAGATTTATTTCTGATCTAAAACAAGAAAATGCAACTAAAACTACATTTTTTCCAGGAGATGGGATGTGTCAATCCACTTATGCGGAGCCTGTCACCATCCATTGCCCTTTGAAAGAGAGAGAGAAAAGAGAGAGAAAAAACTTTGTTCACCTCAACTTACCCAGAACCTCTTTTTTGTTCTTTAATACAGTGTAGCAGTATTAACTGTGTTACAATTACACACGGAAAGAATTTTATTTTCTATAATAAGTGCAAATTAAACATTCTAGTTACTGGCTACAGCATTAACAAACACACATTTCTGGAATTCAATTAGCTGCCCCAGTACTTTGAAGTTATTCAGATGCCTTGGTCCAGGTTTTCAGAGATTCCAAATACCTATATCGAAACAAAATCATAAAAGCAATATTAATAGACTGATGAAGAACATTCCAACTGATGCCAGAATCTAATGGTACTAATAAATAATTGAGAATAATATTATATTGATAATATCCCCTATAGTTTGGTGCACACCATTGTTTATTTCAGTCTCTAATATATTTACCATGCTTTATTTACTTTTATTGTTAAATGAGTATAAATAGCAGGAAGCTGACATGCACGTAATACCTTTTCTGTAGCAATGAGTCCAAATGTGGCTCTCTGAATATTAAGTTTACTTACCAAATGTGTGTGTGTGTGTGTGTGTGTGTGCTTTAGGTTAACAGTTTCAGAGTCTGAGTAATGCTAAAAAACTCAAGGGATGTTTAGATACTGGTCCTGTTACCTCCTTCTCAGCAGTAGAAATGGAAAAACTGTTTGGCGCTGGTTTTGAATGAAGGATTATTAAGACTGGAGGATGACAGAATGCTCTTGAGGGCACATCTTTTCTGCAGAGAGTTGGATAAACCGGGACAGTTCTGTTCAGCAGTCCAAATGCTCATTGTATCAGCCAGGCTGGAGTCAAGCTTCGGAGGCTATTCAGGCCTAAATAACCATGTGATTTCAAAAACAGTCTCCCACTACAGTCTCTGCTATTAGAAACCAAATAAAGATTTTTTGTAAAGCAACATCTCTTCACTCTTGTATATCTCCTCTTCCTCCTGCCTGAAGAATTGCACAGTGAAGTCTCTTCAATATAAATGATTTTACAAATGCCAATGTCTCAATTTTGTTTCACTTAATAGTTATTATCAAATGTACCTTAAGAGAGACAAACAAATAAATTGGAATCAGGTCCAATTTAAACTTACCAGGAAAAAATAAACCAATTACGTAGAATCATAGGTCAGGAGCCCAGGGCTCAATAAGGTGGCAGGTCATGACGGTGGGAGATTCCACCAAGTATTTTATTCAGAACACGCATTACTATAAACATTGGAACTCCAGTGAACTGATGAAAATCTATATAAACCTTTGCCGGAGTCTATCAATAATTAACACTTACCGAGTACTTTATAAATGGAAGTCTCAAGATCCAGCACATCTCCTACATTGTTCCATTTAATCTTAAAAGAGTGCAGTGAAATTTCTACTTTTAAATTCCCCTTTGACAGATGAGAAAACATAGGGTCAGAGAGTTTTAATAACTTGCTCAAGGTCACAGAGTTCACAAGCATTGGAACAAGGATTTGAATCTAAGCTGTCTCGTTCTAACACACTATTTCCTATTCCCTAAAATAGTTATTCAGCACCTATTATTATTTCCTATACCTTGTTGGGTGACTGGTATTATTCTCCTTCTATAATTGAGGAAACTTAGACTAAGAAAGAAAAAAGAAATAACATGTTTAAAATTGCATGGCAATCAAGTTCAGGAGCCAGATATAAATTTTCAAGCTCAGAGTTCATGTTTTTTTTTATTATAACATCAGTAGGACTATAACTACAACCTTTAAACATTTTGTGTCAACTTTACTTGATTTTCCTTTATTCTAGTCTCTTGATATTTTGTTTTTGAAATTTCTAATATAGAAATTGCAGTACATCTGACTTTTGAAGACTCTCTTCTACATACATATCTGTGTTTCTTTATTGTAAACCAGAAGCTAGAATTATTCCAGGAGAAGGAAGGGGTAACACGTGAGGTTAGTGATTTATTTTATCTATAAGACAACCAAGAAAATGAGAATCAACAACCTATACATAATACTACAGTTCTATCCTTTAATCAGGAGGCTTCCATTAGATAACACTGCACATTCTCCTTGCCCTGATGATAGAGCAAGGAGGCAGGGGTAGGAGTAGGCTCATAGAGCACTGGTTATTGAAATAGTCAGGGGCTGACAAGTTTGCGCATATTGTGTCACAGTAATTTTAAGATGTGGTATGCCCAAGTAGCAACATTGTTTGACTTCAAAGAAAATGTAGGACCATTTGTAATTGTAGCACATTTATAAACATCAATTTTACTGTTTGATTCTGATCACTGCCATCTATGGGCCTCAGTTTTAGGCTCACCATATTCACACAATATTGTGGCTGGCTGCCGCACGCACTGAAGATACCCCACTCATGTCTCATTTAGCCTTACGGAAATCAGATGTTGAAAGTTGAAGGCTACATCACACTTTAGTTTGGATTCTGCAAGTCATCAAGATTTCACCAAGCAGATTTACTCCTACAATCATTAAAATTAGGTGCAGTCAGGTATAAACTCTGCTGCTTTTGTGTTTCTCCTGGCTGCAACATCAGAAGTACTTGGTTTTATAAGTCACTGGGCATTTGTTTTACTGACATGGATGGGGATGAAACAGTGTGGTCCTAGGCTCAGGAATTTGCATACCTACTTCCTAGCTCCTTAATGTCTTGATGTTGGCCAAAATTACCACTTTCTTATGCTAGGTCAGTACTTAAAGAGGCAATAGAGGACAATGGTTAGGAGCACAGGTACCAGATGTGCCATTTACTAGTTATGGGATATTAAGTGAGTCATTAGATAATAATGCCTAGTGAGGCCCTGACCAGTGTGGCCCACTTAGTTGGGCATTGTTTCACAAAGGAAAATGTTGCCTGTTCAATTTCCAGTCAGGAAACATGCCTGGGTTGCAGGTTCAGTCCTCGGTAGAGATGCATATGAGAGGCAACCAGTCCATGTTTCTCTCCCTCTCTTTCTCCCTCCTTTCCCCTATAGATAGATAGATGATGATAGATAGATGGATAGATAGATAGATACATACATACATACATACATATATACATACATGCATATATACATAGATGATAGATAAATACCTAGTGGGGGTTAAAGTATTAATATGTGCAAAAATGTAGAATGATCCCTGAACCATAAGAAGTTCTGTACATTTTTATTTTATTGCAATACTCCCCTGGGAATTTCTAGAAGCTCGGTCTAGAGCCTGTTTCTTCAGTTCTTTCATAAATTGTGTAAGCATCCAAGTCCCGGTATTAAGCTTACTTTTGCTTAAACTATAGTGATTTTCACTATCTTCAGCTGAACCTTCACTGATACACTGGCCATTCTTTTTCCTCTTGAGAACTAGTTACTGAATTACAACAATTCAAGAAAGAGAAAGTTAGGCAGTTTAAAAGCTAAAGCAATATGTAGCAATTTACTTAGAAAGGCAGGCTCCACCTAAGTGCAGGATCAGATGCACATCAGTAGAGCACGTTACTCTAAAAACGTTTCCTAATGCTTTGAATATACTTCCAGCCACGCTTCTTCAGGCACAATTCTTCAAAGCTATTGTCTTCAATAATTCATTTCTCTGACTTCTCTTCTTCTTGTTGCTAAATTGGCAGAAAACATCATCCAGAAAACTCTTACCGAAAAACAGATTTCCACGATGAAACTCTCTCTGTTAAGTTTATTTATGCTTAACAGATTAGGGATTTAAGAGGCTCCAAAAATCATTAGTGAACCCCAGATTCATATACTTCGCTGCATGCTTCACATTATCATTTGGATTCAAGAAGCATCTAAAACTTAACAGGAACTTCCTGACTTAGTTTTGACATCTTCTAAATGATGCTGCCATTCACCCAGTTGCTGGGACTGAAAACTCACGAGTAACACTTGGCTCTTCTCTTTTCCTCGCAGATGCCACCCTTCTGACTTTTTTGGCCGAACACTGAAAATGCAACCTGAATAAGACATTTTATCACTAAAACTCTCAGTGAAGCAGTCAGGTTCAGTGTAAGAAATAGATGCACTATGCTTTTGAAGGAGGAAGATTTTAATGAGTATTACATGTTCTCTAAGCAATTGAAATTTGAAATTTCTAATCCTTTGCCTTCAGTGCTCTTTTCCCAGGTCTTGCAAGACCGGCTTTCCCCCTTTACTGTGAAAAGTTTCAAATGCCACCTCTGACAGGCTTTCTTTGGGAGCCCAGTCTGAAAGAGAATCCAAACTCTGGCTCTCACCATTTTTGGACTCCTTTCCTTGCCTTATATTTTCAGAACACTGGACACAGTATTATATATTTATCTACCCAGGTGTTTATTTTGCATTTCCCTAACTAGAAAAATAGTGCCATGAGGCTCAGAATATTGAGCGGCTCATCACTGAATTTCCAGCACCTATTGATCTCAGTAGGAGCTCAAAAATATTTGTGAAAAGACAGAAATTCCATACCATCTCTTCTTTGATTGTCTTAAGGGTTATTGTTCTGTTCAAAAGTACTAAAATTTTAGCTCGCTCCACCTTCAGCATCACAGCGTAAACCAGACTATTGACCCAGACTACATTTGATATCCTTTATGGCTGTTCTGTACATATTAGTATCATAGTCACCATTGGGCTCAAGATGAATCAAAAAAGCTCAATGTGAAATGCTTAAAGTGAGGCATTTATCATTTCTGTACAGCTCTTAACACAGACATAGCAGTAGAGGATCGTCCTGAAAGAAGGCATCAATCATTACACTAGAACTAAAGGAAGACGTTCTGTAGAGAATCGCTCAAATCTATATAAAGATTTGATATCTGTGCACACTTTCTTGAGACTTCAAATTAATTTCTAATGTTCTTTGTGATTACTGCAACTATGCATTCTTTGCATATGGCTACCAGGTTATGTGAGTCTCACCAGGTTAGAATTAAGGCCCTGATATTTTCCTGGTGTATTATTTGACCCCTAAAGTAGCAATGTAATCTTGAACATTGGGTTCCTTCCTTTGTTAAACTTTTAAAAATATTTATTTTATATTATAATTACCTATTACAATATTAATTATTAACTTCTACCAAATCCTTTAAGTTTTATGCAAATATACAATTGTGAAGCCTGGTTGAAAATATCATATATCTTAATTCTTTGAATAGCCTTGGAGATGTTATACTTTCCATCTTTCTATACTTTCTTACATTTGAAGAAATAGGCTGAAAAGGTAACATGTTTACACTGGTCCATAAGGGATAATACTAGACTATCTGATAACAATTTTAATATTCCTTCCAATATAGAAAAAAATCATAGACTCAGCAGAGACACAAAAGATAGGGTCTTTATTCTCACCAGCTATTATTTTTACAGTTTCCCCTGGCCAACACACATTTGACAACAACCTCATTTAACCCTGAAAGCAAAAGCAAGAGAAATTCTGTCATCCTCAATTCACAGGTGAGAGATTGCCTCACGGTACAAATTCACGCAGATGATAAGCATTGAAGTCAGGACTCTAATCCATCTTAGTAGCTCAGGCAGCAGGATTTATGCGAGAACACTGAACGCCACTGATTCTTTTTATGAACTGTGTTTACCAGCTCAGCTCGTATCACCATAGCTGGGAAAGGTGCACAGCAAAGGAGTCAAGTAAAAAAAAAAAAAGAAGAAAAGAAAGAAAGATGAAACATGATATGAGTATAAAAGTTTTTATTGAGACTGAGTTACTTCTAGATTCTTTGAGTGTGAAAGAATTTTGAGAGCCTTCTTGATTTTCAAGATTTGCTTATATTATTTGAAAAGAAAGATCTAATTTACAGAGACTAACTAGACTTCATTTTTTTTTCCAATTCCCATTGATAAGTAATGGCAATGCTGTTTTCAGGATGAAACTGAACCTAAGTCCCACTTGGAGTGAAAAAAATACCATGACTGATTATAATGTCTTCCATGTACATGGACCAGTACTGAATGTCAGCATGTATTCTGATTTCTGAGCTCTGTTTATTCATTCTGATTAAAAGTTCTTTTAAACCTTAAATTTTGTATTTAATAGTTTGTTGTTGAGTTTCAGAATTCTATAATATCTATATATTTTCTTCTTCATTTTTGTAAACATATTTGTTATCCTAAATAGTAACATTTTCTCCAGTATGGAAAACGTTATTAATAAAAAGGAATTATAACTCTACAGCAGTTACAACTGTGAAGCCAAATTATGTTTCAGATTATCTGTTAACTTTGTTTACATATTTTAAAGCACTTTCAATTAGCATGAAAAACAATTGAATTTTTCAATCAGCATTAATTTTGTACAGTCTTTTAAAGCTATCTATTTTAATATGTTCCTCTTTCTAAAATGTATCTATATATAATAAGTTACAGTAATATAGAGTTTGGGCATTAACATAATAAAAATCAAGATATATCAAGCTGTGTCAAGCCATAAGAAATATTCTCAGGTAAAAGTTTAATTATTTTAGCATCCCAGGAATCGACTTCTTTAAGCTGCAAGAACAGAAAACTTACTGCATAAAGGGCAATCTAATTGGGTATTCAGTGTGAATAACTTCATTAAGACTTCAGGATAAAGACTATTTTCTAGCAGGGTCAGAGGGGTACGTTAGGTAATGAAGAAAGTGATTAACTGGAAGTAGTACTCTTAATTTACTTTAATCATAATTATTGGTAATAAAACCAGCCAATCAACAGTATTAATTTCTCATTATCAATTGGGCGAGGAAAAAATGCTTGTTAGGAGGTCAGGCATCCAAAGAATGTCAACTTTTAAGTAATTATTCAACAAATATTTATTCCAAACCAACTACAGGCAAGGTTTGGTGAAGGATAAAAATATTAATAAGACACACTACTTATTCTCAAGAGTTTTAAAGTAGCAGCAGAGGGCATCCAATTTAAAAATGAATATCGTTTATAACTTATCTACTTAGGTGAATAGTGCCGAAAATTGGTACAGCTATAGGAGTTCTGAAGGAAATCACAAAATGCTGCATGGGAAATGTGGTTCTTGGAAAGTCCTGGAAACATAGATAGAATTTAATTGTGGAAAAATGAGAGAAAAGGGCTTCTAGACTCTATACAATTATTTCCAAGTGTGTATAACCAGAGAAATAGCAGAAAGATCAGGGTGTTAATCTGGCCGGTGCTTATATGGTTAATGATGAAATATGGCAAAAGGTAATACTAGAAATTGATGTGGATTTTGATGGACACTTTATACATCTAAATTACAATTCATTTAAGAGGCACTTGGGAGTCAGTAAGAGATTTGAGTAATGGAGTTGCAATGATCATAACTGTGCTTTAAGATAATGGCAGTTAGGGGTGAATATGTAAGAGGTTATTATGAGTTTCATGGAGAGAAAAATGAAGGCTTGAGTTAGGAAAATGATGTGAAAACTGAGGAGAATTTAGTTCTCACCATATGTCACTAGCAACAACAAAAAATTGATTATCGTTAATTAGCACCCTTCTGCAAGCAGAACTCAAAGAAGACCCACAAGATTCCTGCCTCTGGTGCATGAGCTCAGTATAATCCCAGGATTTGAGAATATGAGGGGATAGTCAGTCCTGTGATTAGGGTAATATGAATGGCACAATTGGCTTTAAGAATAAGAGATTTTCTTTGGTGAACCTGACCTAATCAGTGGAGCCCTTGAATGAGACTGGGCTATTCCTGAAGAAAGAGATTCAAACTGTGAGAGAGATTTGATGCCAGAGACATTCTCCACTGTTGGACAAGAAGATTGAGAGGGTCGTGTAGCAATGAATGTGGGTGACTTTAGGACCTGAGAGCAGCTCTTAGCTACAGCCAGAGGAAAGGTCCCAGAATGATAGTCCTAAAACCACAGGAACTGAACTCTGGCCAACAACCTGAATGAACTTGGAAGCTGATTCTTACTCAGAGCCTCCAGAAAGGAACAGCATGGCCAAAACCTCGATTTCAATTTCAGTAGAGAATTTAGCCACATTGTACCTAGATCATACCTGGACTTCAGACACAATATGTAATTGTTTGTTTAAGACACCAAATGTATGATAAATTGTAATGCCTTAAAAAACTAATGTATGCTGGCCTGGCTGGTGTAGCTCAGTGGATTGAGCGCGGGCTGGGAACCAAAGGGTCCTGGTTCGATTCCCAGTCAGGGCACATGCCTGGGTTGCGGGCCAGGTCCCCAGTGAGGGCCATGTGAGAGGCAACCATACATAGCTGTTTCTCTCCCTCTCTTCACCTCTCTCTAAAAAAATAATAATAAATAAATAAAATCTTAAAAATAAAAACAACTAATGTATGCTTAGAAATAATGAAAACATCCCATAATGTGAACTAGAAAATTTATATTGAGAGAAGCTCCAGAAAAGGGGGGGGGGCAAAAACCCTCAGCATAAAGTTAGAGCAATCTTGAACTACACAATGTAGAAATTCTCACGTCTTTATGATACACTACGAAATAAAATTTCATCTGCCTGCTTTGAGAACACTTCATCTCCCTTTCAAGAAAAAAAGGCCTCTTTCATTTGTTAAGTCCCTGTGATTGTTCTATGTGCTTCAAGGGGTTTGATGTACATTTATAGGGTAAAGCCTAAACAAAATTGTGAAGCACCCTATATTGTTTCATTTGTACTCCCCTCGTTTTTATTTAAATTTTCTTTCTTAAGAGTCCCTGAATATTATTACTCAACAGTCTTTAGCATCACCACTATGTCCTTCCTGTCACAGTGCCTGGGCCCTGAATCTCCTCCCCAAAGTTTTCCTAGCAAATTTAGCCTGTGCTTTACACTGTTTTTAAATAGAATCAATCCGTCATAGCTAGGACGCTTGTCAATAGATATTTTCTGTGGTGTAATTCTTCTACAACATATGAAATGACTAAATAGTAAGTAGGCCTTTTTGGTGTCTGAATGAAAATCTCTAATTAGAAAAATATTTTTCTTAATGGTGGCATAATTGTTGTATATAACAAAGCAGCTGACTTTTTCAAACTATTTAAAGAGTAAAATATATTCCAAACTATAAAACATTAAAAAGGTAGTGGAAAATATAATGTCTATTCCCTGAAGAACAACTATCTAGTTAAGAAACAAACAAACAAAAAAAAAAAAAACAGAAATGGATATTAAACACCAATGACAATCATTAACATACATATTCAGTTGGTCAGAAATATAGTCCTTTATTCCTTTATATTTTTATGAGTGTCTACTCTGCTAGGTAGTAAAACACACTGTATTAGTTTGATAAGGCTGATAAGGCAGCCATAACTAAATACTACAACCTAGATGGCTCAAACATCAGGCATTTCTTGTGTCGAGTTCTAGAGTCTAGAAGTTCAAGCTCAAGGTGTCTGCAGAGTTGGTACATTTTGAAGGCTGTGAGGGGGAATCTGTTCCAGGTATCCCCTAGCTCTGGTGGTTTTCAGGCAATCTTTGGCTTCTGCACCATTGCTACCAAATGAACCTAGCGGGCAGCCAGATTCTGTTACCAAAACAAGCCTCCTAACCTGGGGTCTTTCTGTCACTGTGGGTTCTTTGTCTGCTACCAGGTGTTAGGAATTGTGGCTCTCAAAGCCAGAGTTTGGTGAAAAGGAAAGGAACTATTTATTCAAAAGGTATACAGGTTTAGAGTAAAGGCAGAATGTCACCATTAAAATTCCAAAGTCCCTTTAAAATACCCCCACACACATACAGTCCTGCCTTTCCCCCTTTGCCCAACCAGGCCATTCGGGGGTACCATATCTCAAGAAAAAGAAATAGAAGTCCGTAGCTTGGCTAGGCTCTCGATTCCTCCCAGTAATCCATGCTCTATGGGGCAAATCTCCCACAGTCCCAGCACCATCAGCTGTGATGCCATGATCTCTAGTTCTTAACCTAAAACCACGTGGTAGCACCTCCTCATGGCCCCACAGCAAGTCCTCTCACCCCTTTCCTTCCCACATGGTCTCTCATTGTCCTCCCAGCTAGTCCTGCACTGTCTCTCTTTCCTCCTGGCAGCCTTTAGTTCAAATCCCAGCCTGGAACCTCCTCCGTAACCCCATTTCTTACTCCTCCCACAATAGGCTACACCTGCCAGCAGTCTGGTCTCTTCTGCCTTTCTCTGCAGCCATTGTTAGCCCGTGGCAAGCGTGGCCCCAGGACTGGGATGCTGCCTCCAAACTGCTCTCACAGGCACAGGAAGCCTCTCCGGCTACATGGCTATATGGCATCACAGGTTAGAGTCACGCCCATTTCCCTAGCTAGTCTGCTGTTGATATGCAAAATAACTCTCAATGGCCCTGCTCCATGTCCCCCATCCCCCAGCCAGACTTCAGTATATCCTATATAACCAAACACCCCAAATTCTGGACCCTGTTACAAATCCTCCTTTGAGGGGCCCTGGGGCTTCCCAGCCTATACCCCGTTACAGCATCACCCTGATCTCTATCTTCTGCCTTTCCCTTCAGAAGATAGTATGTGTGTGTGTATTTGGTGAGTGTGTGTTTGAGGAAGAGAGATGGGAGGAGGAGGAAGGGAGGGAGGCAGGGTAAAAAGGAAGGAGCAAGGAAGAGAAAGAGAGACTTCTTTTTTCTACAAGGACACCATTCATATTGGATTAGGGGCCTACCTTATTCCAGTAAAATAAGACCTCATCTTAATTGAATGCATTTGCAATGACCATATTTCCAAATATGGTCACATCCTGAGGTACCACTAGGTGTTAGGACTTTAATTTTGAGAGGTCAAAATCCAACCCATAACACAGAAAAAAAATCAATGACATAGTTTCTGCTCTCTCAATGAAGTCATAATCAGGAGCTGAAGACAAAAACATATAAAGAAATGCAAGATACTGCAAAAAGTGCAATTAAGACTGAAAAAAACACTTATACAAGTATTTAAATAAGAGGTGTCAAAAGGGAATGATTAGTATGAATGAGTATGACTACAGAGAAAATGTACAATTTAAACTTCTTTTCAAAGGGCAGAATTTTCCCAAATAGTGAAAGATTAAAGAATATTTCAAATTCAAGGAACGCCATATTTACAAATGAAGCGAAGAATTTACCTTTGAGTATCCTGGACACTCACCTGATCTATGGATTTTTCAGGATGCAAAGGATGAAAGGTAAAACAAAAAGGAAACTGAGCCTAGTCTGTGGATCCTGAGTGGCCTCTAAGAAATATTTTGCATATTCCATACAACATATTTTAATGCAGATGGAAGAATGTCAGATATTTTTCAATGAGAGAATTACAACTTCTTACCCATATTTTGCAAAGAAATTTCAGAGAATGAGGTACAAAAAAGATACAAAGAGCTCAGGAAGGTGGTTTTACTAGAATTAAAAGAGAAGAGATTGGTGTAATTTTTTCTGTATTTTAGTTTATACTGATATAATCATTGATATCTATACAACTTCTATAGAATTAGGTACAAAGTATGTCCCTACAAATTACTTGCTGAAAATGAAACATAAAATTGTAACTTTACAGTGGCGAAATGTAGAGATAGCACCTTGACAAAGTGATCAAGGTTAGCATCATCTACAATGGGACGCCTGCCATCATGTGGCTCCCGGGGTGGCTCAGTGAGGACACATCACGCTTATAGTTTCCCTGCTAAAAATCCATAACCTGATCTAATCAAAAGGAAATATCAGACAAGCCCAAACGGAGGGATATTCTATGAAACATCTAGCCTGTACACGAAATATAAAATCGATGTCTTATGGACGAAGAGAGGCTAGGGAACCGCCCTAGCATGAAGGAGATTGAAGAGGCATGATAGTAAAGAATGTGTAACCCTGGATTGCATGCTCAATCAGAAAAAAAATCACAATAAAAGGAATTATTGAGATAATTCCAAAATTTGAATATGTCCTATATATCAGGAAAAGATATTATATTTCTATTAAATTGTCTGGTTTTGATCATTGTAAAAGAATATCCTTTTAGAAAATAGACACCAAAGTGACACGGTATGCTGTCTCTATTAAATGATTTAGAAAAAACTATAGATACAATATAAAATGCAAGTATTTATACAGAGAGTACATGTGTGTATAAGTACATATACATACATAGAGAAAAAAGGGAAAAGAAGAGAGTGAAAAATAAACATGTCAAAAAGTTAACAACTGGCAAATCTGTGCTGAAATTCTTTGTTTTATTCTTGCAATTGTTCTATAAGTTTGAAATTTTTAAATAAATCTTTTTTAAAAAGCAATAATTTCAAGTCAGTAAAAATTTTCAAAGTCAGTAACAAAATATTGTATACTCCCTGATTGTATCTTTCATTACAGATAAAAAGTTATAAGTGACATCATCTAACCTTGACTATATTATTAATCCAAATACAAACCATGTATTTCTACTTTTCTGCTAGACTAAGTTGTAAAAATGTTAAATTTTCACTTAGAAATCTAAAGCAAAATAATTTTTCTATTTCTAATTTTGTAATTAATATATAGTTAAGATATTGTGTTTAATCCTGTTATATACCTTAAAAATAATGCAAAAGTTGATGATATTCTTAAATAGTAGTATTGTTCTGAATTGAAAATGTGTCATTTTTAATATTATCAATAACCAACATCTTAATTAAACTTTATTACTGTCTGTAACATATTTCAGTATCTGGAACATTAATTTCATGAAACTATATTATTGTATCTTTAAAAATATCTGAGGTACTTAAAGCAAGTTGTCAACAGCCTTTTGGAAATAGTGTGCATTTTCTTGGAGTTTAGAAATTTAACTGGAATTTGTAGAAATTTTTGAAGAGAGAGAGAGAGAGAAAATTGGAAGGGATGGAGGAAAGAGACTAGAGCAGAGGGGAAGGGAGGTAGAGGAAAGAATCCATAAAAAAGGAGATACTTTTATTTATTTTTTTCTGCCTACCAGGAATACTATAAACCAAAAAAGAGTTAATCATGGTATCCTACTTGCAGACCTACTGCAAAATGCTTTAAGATCTACTAGTTTAAGAAACCTTAAAATGCATTTATTATTCAATCATCAAGCCTTAAGTAGGAAAGCTATGTAGAATCATATGATGATTACAAACCTAGTGCATTACCTATTGCATATTCTTCATTGACGATGTTGAGCAGCTACAATATTCTCCCAGTGAGTACAGACTCGGCCTCAAAATCATTCACACAGAACTCCCCGTGGCCCCCACTGGTCAATTAAAGTAGGGTTGAGAGGCCATGTTTGGTTTTAAATTTTTGATACATATTAAGTATTTAGTATTAGGTTTTAGAATCAAAATGACCTCCTGCTAACATTGTTTTACAACTTAAAAGCTATGTGATCTTGAAAATTTTACCTAAATGCTGAAATGGCACTTCCCTTATATGTAAAATAGGAATAATATTATCTATGTTTCAGGGTAATAATGACAAATAAAATAATGTAAATTAGTATTTAGAAATATTTAGTATAATTCCTGATCTATAGTAAAAAAATTTAGTATAATTTAGTTTAATTCCTGATATATAGTAACTACTGGCTTTATAGTAGGCATTAGATATAAAATGAAGGAAATAAACAGATTAACTGTGTAGTATCCCTGCCCTTAAAAGTTTATTAGAGTATTGCCTCGCTGGTGTGGCTCCATGGATTGAGCACCGGTCTGCAAAGGGGCACTGGTTCGATTCCCAGTCAGGGCACAGTCCTGAGTTGTGGGCCAGGTCCGTGGTTGGAGACATGTGAGAGGCAACCCACAAGGTCTCTCACAAACCTCAAAGTTTTTCTCCCTTTCTCCCTCCCTTCCCGTTTCTCTAAAACGAAATAAGTAAAATATTTTTAAAAAGTTTATGAGAGTATGGAAAGTAAACATAACTAAACAAGTTTTCATTGAGTTTACAACTGTTATGATAAAGCATGTTTACACACTAAAATCTGCTTTCAGTTATAAACAAAGATGAGGAAAAATTAGACACCGAGTAAAGTATGACTATAAAAGTGTGGGTCTTACGAGACAGGGCAAAGAAGGTGTCTTAACAAAAACCAGTGTTGAAGAAGCAGATAGAGGAAGATGACTCAGTGAGGAGAATGAGATCTCCAGTGATAGGAGGGACCGAGAGAGAGTAATGGCGCCAACATCAAAGCACAGTTCCAAGTTTTCAATCGTTACAGAGTGCCCCAGCGGGAGGAGGAAAAATTACCCATAAATTGCATAGAGGAAGATGCCCCCATCAAGAATGATTTCAAAGAATCAGTGGAAATACGTTAGATTAAATAGTAAATGGAGGGTGAAATCTTAGAACCTGTGATTTTTAGCTGGGACTTTGGAATTTGGGTTGTGAAGAGAAGATAGGTTTTTAGCATCAGGATCAAAATTGGAATAAAGGTATGAAAATAGACTTGCACATATTCTAAAAGGATTAGAATGTTTATAAGTTTAATGATAAAATAGTCCTTCCTCAATTACTTTCTTTGTGAAATGCAAATCATCAGAAGCTCACCAGCTTGAGCTATTTAGTCCCATCTTGGATACCATCAGCTATAAGTCACCAAGAATCCAACATCTAGCTACTGACCACTAACAAGTCATTGCTAGCATGTGCAATTGCTCAAGAAAGGAGAATGTCAACATCTACTTTCATAGTCATCTTTTTAAAATGATTTTGAAATTAATACATTTCTTAAATGTAATTTTGTTATTTGCCTGCTTAAATCATTTCAAAGGTTTCCCACACCCAAACATATAAGCTTGCATTTTCTGGCATATTCTACTGTATACTACACTGCTTTCTTCCCTAGGCTCACCACCCTCAGTATTTTCCCTTATATTCTGCCCTCTCATCTTGATGTGATTATTTGTTGTTGCTGTTATATTTCACTAGGATGCACTAAATACATATGTGGTGGGTTCTCCATTAAGTGAATTATGTACCTGAAATGTTCATGTACTCTGTCTTCTGAAGCTTCTTTTACCTATCTAAAATCCCTTCTGAATAATTCATTATGAATTCTTATCCATTATTATAACTTATACATATAATTATGTATTTATCATATTTCATAGTGAGTATTTGCATCTCCATTTCACACTATAAGCTCCTTATAAATGGATTCCACATTGTATGTAACTTTGAATCAATATTAATGAAAATAAGCCTGTCAATAATTGCTTTTGAAATGAAGTAATGAATTAATGGATATGTAGAACTATTCATGATTTTAGTAATAATTTTAACAATAAATTTCTTGGTTTAAAGTTTTTCTAGACAAGCAAACACATTCTTCAAGCCAAATCTGTAGCTAAAGAATGTTATCATAGCCCTGGTTGGTGTGGCTCAATGGATTGAGTGCCAACCCTGCAAACCAAAGGGTCTCCAGTTCAATTCCCAGTCAGGGCACATGCCTGGGTTGCAAGCCAGGTTCCCAGTAGGGGGCGTGTGAGAGGCAACCACACATTGATGTTTCTCTCCGTCTCGTTCTCCCTCCCTTCCCCTCTCTCTAAGAGTAAATAAATAAAATCTTCTAAAAAAGAATGCTATCATAAATGGTATTTAGTACACTGAGAGTAGATGTCATGTCTTCCTATTATTCTAGATTTGATAAGTAAATATACTTGAAGTCTTTTATTCTTAAAATAACTTGTTTATATTCAATAAATATTATTCTATCAAATAAAAGAGATCTAATGTATCAAAACCATCCAAGCCAGAACAGTTTACTATAATAATGAAATCTATATATTTTCAATGAAATGATCTGACTCCACTTGATTAAATATAGGTTGTTACTTTCCAGTTAGAATGAGTAAAAAAAAATCATATTCATCTAGAATATGTTCTCAATTATGCTCTTAGAAATTTGATCATAGAACTTACAAAGGCCCTGAATTAGAGCTCTTTTTCTTGACATGGTCTCTCAATTTTCTAAGAGCTAAAGTGATAGCATGTAATTATTCTGCTTGTGCAACTCTGACACCAAATTCGTTTGATCATAAATTAAGGATTGGCACACGTATGGTTTCAATTATATTGATTTATTGCCAGCCACATTTTAATAAAGAACTTAGTCACTGTCTATCAGGCCTTGATAATTAAAATGCACTTTAGTTTGTTGTTTCTTACTGACTTGTGAGAAAACAGGTAAAATTATAAAAGCTTCTTGCATCGTCTGCTTATTTACTTCTGCCAATCACAAGTAAGAGTTTTCCCTATACCTAGAGCATTATAGAATCCAGGTAAACCTATATCACTAGCATTACCACCTCCAACTCTCTATATCATTTCTCCACTACTGCATAATTATGAACAATATTTTCCAATCCTACATCATGGACAATAAAACATAACCCTTAATTTTGTTTGCCTTTAAGATAAAAGCACAGTTGGGGTAAATTTGAACACCTTCAGTGCTAATTTTCAGAGTGCCAATGTTCTGCTCTTGCACCTGCTTCCTTCTCTTTGATAGTATCGATCACCGCCTCTCCACACCCAAGTGGGGACATCTAAAGCTTTGCTCAGCCATCTATCTAATCCTTTACCTCTAGTGAAAGTGAGATATGTCTTGAGCTCACTCATGTCTCCTGATTTATTAAAGACACTTAAATGTGAATGAGTTTTACTGTATCATCAATACTAATCACTTGCATGGTATACCTAGATATTAAAGTATTACAGTATAAACATGTTCTCTCCTTCAAAGAACCAAAGAGGTAGTACTTTTTTCTTGTTATATTTGAAATGTTATAATCACTTCGATGGCTTATTTTAAATCTAAACCTAATTTATTTGAGAGGAGCATTTTGATAGTAAAAATAATGATTCTGGAAATGACCTGGCTGCGGTTATCAGAGTATTATTTCCAGAAGTTGCTGGAAGCAGGAAATATGTATGTCGTCACGCCTGTGCATGTCTACAATTTCTGGACCCCTGTAACTTAATCTACTCTAGCCATCCTTTCATTTAATTGTGATGTCACCCTTTAGAACTACCAACCTTCCTTCACCATCCTTCTTTCCCCTTCTGTAAACAGTTATTTTGGCTCCCTCATAACTTCCTTCAGCTTCAGGTCCAAATACCCAGACCATCTTCTGAAAGTCTAGGGATCACCACAATCCTGGATCCGCCAGCCAAGCAAGCTAGCTATTCAAGTAACAGATTCAAAGGGACTCTAGCTCACAGACCTTCGATAGCTAAAGATGACAGAATTAGTCTGACGCAAGGATGATGCCATCAGTTGCAAATTATTGAGAAATAATTCTGTGTCAGGGTCTGAGCCAAATTCTTTACATCTGTTGACTATGTAACACAACTTTCAAGTAGGTATCTGTCTTATTCTATGTTTTATAGATAAAGCAACTGAAGTCCCAAAGCTTAGATATATTGTTCAATTTTACCCAACTAGGAAGTAAGCAGAGATGAAACTTAAAGCCAGATTTGCTTGACTCCACAGCCATTCTTTTCAAGATTACATTTTATTTATATCTTGGGTGAGGGAACAGATTTTACAGAAAGGAAAACAGGTCCTTACTCTGGTGCAGAGACAGAAATGTAGGAGAGACTTATATTAATAAAACGGAGAAATCAGATTCAGACCTTGGTTAGGGGGAAGGATCTATGGGATGAGAATGTATATGTGTGACTAATGAAGATTAGGTTTTCAGATAAAATTGTCAGCACTACCAGTCATGAAGATACTGAAGAAGAACAAAGAAAAAAAAAGAGATATAACATTTTAGCTTGGCCCTGTAATGTGTCATGCATTCAGGCTTAATCACCATGTTGCATAACAGCAATTATGCATATCATTAAATAGATGCTTGATTAACTTATGTACATTTTATTTGATCAAAGCAGTAAAACGCAGTTTACAGTATGTTCAGCCTTTATAGTTTGTGGCTCTTGTAACATAATTATTCACTCAAACTTAAAAAATATTAGAAAATATGTTGATTTTGAAGCTTTATAAAATTATATTGACTAATCAATTTTATAACTTTATATAAAAAGTGGAAATTCAGCTGTTAATCTGGTTATGTTACCTACTCTGCTAAAATATTTCATACAAGAAAATATCTTACTTAATAGCAGAAGTAGTATGTGGCAATTATCTTTGAATATCAGCTTTTAACAGTATTACCATTTTCTGATACCAGCCAAAATTTAGAATTTATTTTATGTAGGAATAGCCTAGAAACATATAACTAAGTTAATTTCAATTAACATTATCCTGGCAGGTAGAGATCATTCTATATATATAATATATATATATATATATATATATATATATAATCATTATATATATGAAATATATATATGGGAATACTTATTTATTTACTCCCATATGTATTATATATTATATATACATTTTATATATATATTTCTTATTTAACATTTTTAAGTTTAAATTTTATAATAATATATTGAAGAACTGACATATCTATTATTATCAATTGAATGAATCATCACAATGTAGTATCTAAAATGTTCAGCCCTGGAGAGATTTCTAAGGTTAAATCCTAGTTCTCTCACTTCAAACTATGTGGCCTTCATATGTCTGAACCTCAGTTTCCTCATCTGTAATATGATCATTACTAATAGTACCAAATAGTAACTATTGCATGAAGTCTCTGGGAGGATTGCTTAAGATAGCATTTGATTTAATGTACTCAATCCTCTTCCTGACACACTGCAAGTGTTCAATAAATGTGACCAATCATTACCGAGTGGTCCTATTTTTATAGTTTTCTAATCTTTTTTAGGTCTTTCAGATGCTTTAAAAATTCCATTAAAGAGAAAACTAAATTTACAAAACTGATCAATTGACAGGCATTCATATAAAAATCCTCAAATTACAGTTGCTTACATGATTAAGTAAAATCTTTACTGGGTAAAATTAGCCATTTCAAAGCTAGCACAAATTCTACCACCTGCTGCTCAAGCCCCAAATGAAGCCTTGTGACATATTCCTGGTGCCACACTAACAAAGAGCCTGGAGAAAAACAACCGGGAGGAGGGATGGATAAGGAGCAACCTGAAGAACATGCTTTAAAGGAAGGTCAATGGTATATAGGGTATCCTAATAAGACACTGTTGAGAGAAGTAATAGATTTCTTTACTTAGCTATTTTTGTCCTCAATTTTATCATTTATAAACTGAAAGATTAATCTAAAATGATTTACAAGGTCCCTTCTTCCTCTCTAATGTTCTAAGAGTCTAAGAAAAACCTTAAGGTCTGAATTTAAAATAAGAGGATTGTTTTAGATTATTCCAGAGAACAGAATCAGGAGTAATTAAGATAGAGGGAGGCACATATTATTGTAATACATTATAAATGTTAGAACTTTATACATTAGAACTTTCAGACACTTAAAACAGAAAAGAGAGATAACTATAAGATATTTAAACACAGGAGCAGTGATTGAAGTAAGCAGTTGGAAAAGTGAACTCTACCATCACGTCCAGCTTCTACTGTATTTATTTATGGTAAATGAAGGATTACTAACATCACCTATAAATGTACTTAGAATTAGAGGTTTTCTACCTGATATGCATAGATCCCAAGTATGGGGTTTCAAAGGATAAACTTCTTGGAATTATGTAAAAAATTATGTGCACATGTGCACTTTTTCAGAGAGGAATGTCATTTCCATCAGATTCTCAAATAAATCAATACTGGAGTCTGAGTCACTGATTCAAATAATGCTCTCTGCAATGTACAAAAAGCTAGGAGGTAAAGCCAGAGCAAAAAATAAGATACTTGTAAAAAATGTTCTATTAAAAACTTTTACCTGCAGGTGTTTGAGTTTTTTTTTGTTTCTGTGTGTGTGTGCATCTTTTTTTTTTAACTAAATGATTTGTTGCAAAGCTATTTTAACTGGATTTATAGATTAGGCTTGAAAAATGGACTAGGGTTTAAATCATATCTGATAAAACAAAGATAGATGAAAACATTTCTATAACCTAGTTATCTCACTATAGGTGATTTTCTTATCCTGTTTTAATATGCACTGTAAATAAAATTAGGTAATTATTTCTAAACCCTTATTTTCAACTGTATGATAAAACTTTTCACCTCCTTGTGAAATAAATACTTAGAAAAAGTTCTCATTTTTAGTTAATATTGCCAAAAGAAAGCAAAACACTAATATGACAATATGTTTCTTTCACTATAAGTGCACATATGTACATAATATTTGAAATAAAGACGTCAATTTGTTAAATTACAAGAGAGCATGTAATTGTCTACTTAAACAAGGAAGAATGGGCCTGAAGGAATGTTAAGCAAGGAGGTCAAGCTTCCCTAATAGTACATTCAATTTGAACGACATTGGCAATGCAAAGTAAAGACAGCACTGCCAAAGTCAATATCCTAGATCTCTGTGTCTACGTTACAGCTTTCTCTGTGCTAATAGTGGTTATGCCATCTGTCTGTTTCCAATTAAAGTCCATTTTTGATTCGATGTCCAGATGTTTCACATCGTGGGGCCACTTTATTAGCCTCCTCCTCCGTCTCTAAGTTACTATATTTACTACAATGTTGATGCTATTTACTTTTTCTTTTTTCCTTTTTAACTTTTTATTGCATTTTTTATATAAGCTATCTTTTGCATTTTTTCCCAAGTCATGAAATAGATTTTCCATGTCTGTCTTTAAATTTAGTGCCTGCAAAGTCAGTCACCTAATGTGTTTCTATTTCTAATGTTGATTAATGATTGCTCATTCACAATGCTTATTTAGCTGATTTTCCACATAACTATATGAATAAATTTTCAAGTATAAATAGCCTACATAAATAATACATTTTAAATTAAAATCACTAAATATATGGTACCTTCGTGAAGGGCAAATTACTATCAATCAGTTTTTCTGTGCTTTGTTCCTTTAAAGTATTTTCTGACTTCTATCATAAACATATAGCTTACCAATTCCAACTCCATGGAAAGTCAATGTTATCTTTAGATAAGAAAATAAAAACTGAATTGTTAAAAAGGTTAGATTAGACTCCAATCTTATCTTTTACTTACATTTTACTGATTATTCTAATTTGGAGAAAAATTTCTAAAACTGCACTTACTGATAGTTCAAAATGTTATTATTACTATGACCTCAGCATGCTGCATTTCATAAAGGTAGATGTACAACAGCTATAGTTTTTAATATTCTATTTTGTTGTTGGCATTGGCGAAAAGGATGAAAACTTCATTGGCAATATCCCTGTGCTTGCAGTATCGTCATGGGCAATTTGAATGCCCTTCTGGCAAAGTGCTGGGTTCTAATTTTCTTTCATATTTATAGAAATCAGGCTCTAGCAAGGCCATTACTTTAGTAAAGAAGTGAAAACAATATAATTTTAGGACATGCAATAAGTAAGAGATAATACCAACATTTAAATGCCCCCAGAACACAGGCTTACCTACAGGGATAAGGGCTGCTGGAGTTCAGTTACACTGTGGTGGAGCTTTTGTCTAGACTGAAACTATAGATATCCATTATCTTACTGATAAATTTTAAAAAGGCCTTATATCATATCCATGTCATATTTGAATTTTCTTTAAACTTTGATTTGAAGAAAAAAATGTATATTCTGTTATCAGTGTTTATTTTATTCCTTCTTCTAGGCTTTTGCTCTCCCTTAGTGGACACTCAGGTCCTCTAGTATCCATGCCCAGTGATATCAGGCTCTCCTCTAAAGTTTCTGTTTATCCAAATTATTTTTTCCTTTACAGGTCAAGATTAAATGTTAGGTCCTCCAAGGAACCTTGAGAGCTGTATTTCCTCACCTTAGAATTCACTGGCTTCTTTGTACTCTCCATACATCCTTTGTGGCCATTTTTACTTAATATGATGGAACATTTCCACACATATCTTACCTCTTCGATGTATTTTTAAGTCCCATGATATGTAACACGATTATCAAGAATCATTTGTGCATTGAATTGATTCATTACTGAAACTGTGCTTAGCCAAGTTTCCTGTGCTATGAACTCTTTCCACAAATGAAACTCAACTAGTTCTGTTTCAATCATTCAGGTTCTACTATTCATGGTAAATTGTTAACAGCTATAAATTATTCTAATTTTAACCAAATCTTGATTTATTAAGCCTAAAAGATTGAGAATAAAGGACTACCATGTCTAGAAATAGAGTCAATGGGAGAGCCATTGGGATTAAGAGATTATAATGTCAGGTAATGCTGCTAACTGTTCTTTAGATAAAGTTGCCTCTATTCATTTTGAGTCAAACTATACTTTAAATACTTTATGGCTATGTACACAAACACCACAAAAGTCTGCTTTGGATAGTTCCAGTAAACTTTATTATAAACATTGATTATTAATTTTCAAACTTTAAGGTATATAAAATAAATCACAAACACCCAGTTGATTCTGACGCTAGTAGTCAATACAGGGAGAAACGCTGCTCTAGATCATCTAAAGATGATGCCCCACAGTTGAAGTTTATTGCTCAAGAACAATGATTGAGATATTCTATGACATGCAGTCACTTTATCTTTATTTAATTCCATTCTATAAAATATGACTATAATATGCTTTAAAACTTTGATGCAGAAAGGATAGAAAAGAGCAGCTAAAATTTTAAGAATGGAAAAACCCTGTGGTATCAAACAATCCACATAGCAGAATTTCCTGCTGTGCATGCTTAATAAGCATATGAAGTCTGTCCGGAAAAAGTCCAGCTACTGTTAACATAACCAGAATGGTTTGTGCAATATCGATGTAACCTGGCAGCCAAGGAGAGTGGACTGCAATGCACATGCATGAACAATGGCGACTTCACTGTACTAGTAGTCAGTGGGGTGGTAGATGCCATTGAGTAAGCTTGTGTACTGTGTGACTGGGGCATTCAAAATCACTGAGTGAGGAGAGCAACAAAGTACGTCACATTTTGCATTACGCTTGAACATTCCTCTGCAAAAACTATTCAGATGATTCAGAAGTCTGCAGTTATGGGCAACTGGCAGCTTCAACATGACAACGCACCTGCTCATGTATCACATCTCATTCAGAGATTTTTGGCAAAACATCAAGTCACCCAGATGACTCAGCCCCTCTACAGCCCAGATTTGGCACCCTGCAACTTCTGGTGATTGGGAAAACTGTGTGAGATCCCAAGGTGCTAACATTGAAGGGGACTGAGACATCATTGCCCTATGTACATTGTTTCTTGTATCTTGTATTTTCTTCAATAAATGTCTCTATTTTTCATAGTACATGCATGGATACCTTCTAGACAGACCTCATATATATGCTAATTTATAGAATCTATCTGTGCATCCACTAATTTAGCATACCCCATCATGGAGCAGGTAGGACCTGAGCTGCACGCTGAGGGAAAGACAGGTGTAAATCATGACTTTAGCACTATCTAATAAAATTTTCTGTAATGACAGAAATATTCTTTATATGCATTTATATGGTAGTCACTAGCTATATGTGGCTATGGAGCACTTGAAATGTTACTAGTGCAACTGAAAAATTGAATTTTTAATGTAAATAACAACACACAAATGGTGCCTACCATATTGGATAGCATAGCTCTAGATGCTTGGCTTGAGCAAATAGGTGTATGGTAGTGCTGTATGCTCAAGTGAGTAGCAGAAAAGTAGTCTTAGAATAAGTCAGCAGTTCTATTTGGATCATGTTTGGGATGCCTGTGGTTACCCATCTGGATATGTCAAGTAGAATATGTAAATCTGTGGTTCCTGGGAAAATAGAGGATATAGCTATAGTTTTGAGAATTATCAACACATAGATTTACTTGTACCAGTGAAACAGTGAGATTATTTAGCGTGTATTCAGAGGAAAGAGCTTAATGACAGAGGGTAGCCTTCCAACATAATAATCAAATAAAGTAGAATCCAGCATAAAAGACTGAAAAAGAAATGCCAGCCTTAAGAGATACACATTCAAATACTAGAGTCAAACAAGGTCGGGGACCTCACTTTTCAAGAAGAGTCACTCCTTTCACATCTGTTTGGAAAGGAAGCTTGCTCTTGAAATACCAAGAGGGCCAGAATGGGGCTGGGGAGGGGAGGGCAGGGGAAGTCTTAGTTTGACACCCTTTAAGATACATGGATTTTGGTAGGAATTGAGTCTGAAGCTAAGGCTAAAATAAAATATAATATTTATTTTGTTTAGATTCTGAAATCTTGATGCAGAAACTTTCATGGTTCCAGAAGCAAGAAGCGGTTAAAAGACCACTTAAAGCATGGATCATTTCCCTTTCAGAATAGCTAATTATAAATTTCTCCTAATAAAAACAACAACAACAATAATAATAACAGCAATAAATAAAGTCCATCTTTCTTAACAAAAACCTTGTATTATTCTTTCAAAAACAAATCCTCTACAGGTAAATATCAAAAACCTCAGATTTTATCATATCTTAAGGTTTCGATAGGGCCAACTACATGCCAAGAATCATATTGGATATAAAAATATAATTATGCAAAAAGGTATCAGATATAAAGAAGTTATGAGACTATTTTTGAAAATTAAAAAGAAGTAGAAAATAGTTTAGCAAGAGAAAATAGCTTTATTTTTCTCAGATTGTTTTTTCTTAGAATATTTTAAAGTAATTCTCTTTAGAGTAAATTCCTAGGTTTACTCTGATAATGTTTTGAGACGATAGTGGGATGTTCTTTGAGCTTGCTAGGAAAGAGATACTTTTTTTCATTCTGAGGACTTATGTATGTGCTTCTCTCTCCAGAAAAATAATATAAAACCAGTAGCAAAGGAAGCCAGGCTGAAAACTGCCACCACAGACTGAGGAATTACATAAATATTGCTCTACTATGACAAACTCTCATTTGCACAAACACAGAACTTTTTTCCTAGGATCATAATGAGGATTTCATAGTGCATCAGAAGTTATTGCTCATTTTGATGTCTCTATAAAATGAACAACACATTCAGGTCATGTTTAGAGGAAAAATACATATTATTATCCTTTATTATATCAAACCATTATTGTGCTTTCTGTGGGAAGTGGCCAGTCATGCCTTTTCCATGTTACATATAGAAAACATATACACACATATGCATATGTATATATACACATATAGACATGTATTTTTAAAATAATAAATATAAATATAAAAAAGGCAGATAGATAAAATTAAATTTAAATTGCTGTTTAAATTTACCAGCCAGTGAAAGTGTGGGAGTGTTCTACACAACAGTGAGCATGAAAAGATTAAGTAGTAAAATTCTAAGACCCTACAGACAGAGGCATGTTTAATTCCATAACTTTCTATGACTTCTTTATACCTGATTGAAATTGAAATTCACCTTTACTCACAATACGAATGAAATAAAAGAGTCCTCTTGACTAATTTAGGAAAACAGACCAATTGACTAAACAATGCACAGATTAGAAGGAATCAAGACAGAGCTGCAACAGGCTCAGACGCAGAAATGCAGATCAGAGAGATCACAACTGAGAGAAAAAGTGGTGGCCCTCAGACAAAGATAGAAAGGACGTTTAGTAATAAACAGTTCTGGCAACTTGGCAACAAGGAAAATGCCATAAAAATACTGTTGATTTAGGTTCAAGTTTAAAATATATTATAAGTAATAGAAGAAAAGGAAGCTTAGCATGTTTGACTGTTGTAATAATGTTGATATAAATATTGTGTCCATTCAGCCCAGTAATCTAATATAGAAAGAGACACAATAAATACATTCTTAGAACTTGATTACAAGAAGAGGGACAAACATTTTATCTGTTCATCTTTGGTTAGGCGTATTTCCACTTTACTCATGATAAAGAATAAAAATTATAAAATTAAAATTTGGTGAACATTATTTAGAGTAGATTATTTATATAATTATACTTAAAAGAATTACATAATAAACTAAATATGTTATGTAAAGGTGCATACCATCTCACTTTTAGTGTTCTAAAATGACATATGAGGACAATAAAACATACTTAAAATTGAATATAGATCACTTATGTGTTTATAATCTGAATTCTTCTTATTGCACAGGAGTTGGAGTCACAGTTTGTTGGTTAATCAGAGGAGTTAATTTCAATAGTAAATCTTAAAATATAAGATGTGGATACATTAAGTAAATAGATGAAAATCACTGCAAACTATGATTTGTCTTAAAACAGTATCGATTCACCAATTTAATATTGACCAATGATGCACTGGAACATTGACCAGTCTTTATTGCATAAACCATCTCTGATGCATCATTTCTAATTGCCAGTTTCGGTGTGCTTAAACACAGAACTTAGTGACAAGTTTTAGCCATTTACATATATAAAGTCTTTTCAAAGCATTCAATTTAGATTTACTTGCAACTACCGTCTTTTTCTATACAGATTCCATCAGTTTATAGTATATTTATTTAAAGTTTTGTGGTTACCAGAAGGGAGGGGAGTGTGGGATAGATGAAAATGAAAAAGGGAATATAGTTAATGATATAGTGATAAGTTTACATAAATGTAAATGATTTACATAAATGATTACTAGAATTAGTGGGGGTGATCATACTTTAAGGTATAAATATGTCAAATCACTATATTGTACACCTGAAACTAATATAACCAATATAAGATTGTATACCAACTCTACTTAACTTAAAAAAAAACAATTTAAAAAATAAAGTTTTGTGATTTCCAGTAACAAGTACTCTTCATATAAACCTTTTCAAGCAAGTCTTCTATTCAACTAGTGAGAGTAAATATTCCTTGGCAAAATAAAGCATATCCTATAAGCAATAAACTTTCAGCATGCTGAGGGCATTAGACAGTATATGTTATATGGAAAACTTTAGTCATCTGTTAAATTGATTAAGAAGAGGTTTATTAAAAGATCTTCTACTATAAATAATTGAATAATTGATGGATGGATATATAAGTGTGTATATTAATATCTATAAGAATATGATGTAAAAATAGGTAGAAAAGAAAAATGTCACACCTTAAAAAGCTGTCAGAAATTTCTAATTTAGAAAACAAAACTGAACTGAATTTTTTCAATATCATTTTTCAAAGAGCAGAAAAATATATAGCACCTACAGTTGTTTGTAGATTATACAATTATATGAAACAAAAATGTAGGAAAGAGAAAATTGGTTTATTTCTGAAATAACAAATCTACGTGTATTGTACTTTATATTGTTAATTTGCATAATATACAAATCTGAAATATGCTAACATCCTATATAATGTGTTTTATAGATAGCTAGGTATACATATACACATACATATACACACTTCATCTGTATATATATCGCCTTACATATATTTAAATATCTACATATAATATCTTATATATGTATAGACACAATGAGATGGCACAATTCTCCACAGAAGAAGGACATTAAACAAAGAACTTTTAGAAATATAATTATAAAACAAAAAAAAAGCTCAAAACACGACTTCCAGAAAGTGTGTGTCTCCTTCCTCTAAAGAGACGCCTTTCATTAAAATACACAATTTATTTCTTGGAACTCATACATAGGCCTTGGTGTATTTTATTTAAAAGAAAAGCATATAAGGGGGATAAATGGTAATGGAAAAATACAATAAAAAATAAAGTTAAAAATAAATTAATTAAATAAAAGTAATACTTTCAAACTATTAAATCCATTTATTCCTTAAAAATGGAATCAAAATCAAGTCCAGTTTGGGAGAGTCTCCTGAGATCATCCCATAGTAATTACAGAATTCAAATTTTTCTAAGTCCTTATTTGTTTTTATCTACTAGATATGTCAAAGTTGTCACAGCAGAGTTGAAGTTACCCACCACAATCGTGTTCAATTTATCCTATATATTTTTTAGTATTATTATGTTGTTTGATGTAATAGGCATGGTCTGCGGAACCACTCAGAACTCATTTTACACTGTTGCTCCATCCCTCGTGACCTGTGTAACTAGGGTCCTCAATTCCTTAAGCAGTGAAATGGCCTTGGTAATCAATGTTTTTCTGAAAATTAAATGAAATAATGCATTTTCCATAATGCCTGACATATGTCAAACACTCAAGTTATAGCTATTACCATTATGTATGTGCTCTGTACTCTGCAAATAAAAGTTTATGGATTTTGTAACTTTCATTGACTATTTCATTTTATGAATTTAAAATTAAGTTATGGTTACTGATATGATTGTCCTGATTTTCACTTTGACATTAATATTTCCGTTCCGGTCCCTTCTCTTTTTTATTTGTCCTTTATTTTCTTGTTAATATTACCATGTCATTATGATTGGATATTACTCTTAGTACAATGGGAAAAAATTAATTTTTTTTAGGTAAAGGAAGGACATAATCTGATTTATTAATTTTATAAGGTCACTCTGGCTGCTGGTTAGTAAATGGGTTATCAGTAAAGAATAATAGGAAGCAGAACAAAGTTTGGGAAGGTAAGAAAAGAAGATAGTGATTTGGGCTAGGATGGGAGTGATGTTTTGGTTAGGCAGGGGGAGAAAGTCAGCAAAGGAAAGAAAGGATCCTAGAAAAAAAGATTCTGGGTTTCTTAAGTTGAGTACTTGGGAGGTTTCTGGTAACATTTATTAAAATGAGAAAGACTCAGAGAAGAGTGGGTTTAGAGGAATTTAGAATTTTGGAGTACGTGTGTCATGTTGAGTGTGAGGGTTATTTAACCTCCTAGTCAAAGAGTCATATCAACAACTGTAATTGAACAATAATATAAACAAATAAAATAATATAAATGCAAAATCAAAATTGCATCAGAACATATATATATATATATGGTGGGGCAAAAGTATATTTATAGTTGTTTAGTAAATAATATAATAATAAATAATACAAGAGTAAACTGTATTGTGTATAACAGTTTATTTATTAATTATTATATACTTATATTACAACTATAAACCTACTTTTGCTCATATCTATATATATATGTATATAAACATACATATACATATATATATATATATTTACTGTCAATGAATGAGAACACTAGGAAGATGGTTACATGGTTGTAGATAGGGAAAGTAGGAGACCCAGGACTACACTGTGCATTTTAGTTTTTCATGGTTGAACAAAGGAGAATCAAAGAAGATTGAGAAAAAAAACACAAAAAATAGGAGAATATTCAGAAGTGTTATGTCATAGAAATCAAGAGAAGAAAGTATTTCAAGAAGAAAAGAGTAGTGTCAAATCATGCTAATGAATAGACTTAAATGAAGTCTACAGTAACCACTGAGTTTAGCCTAAAGAGAGAGAGATGGTCTTACTTCTAGTAGATTTAATGATTAACACTGAAAGAGGCCCATGCACAGTGGGTTAAGCAGAGATTGGTCAGTTGATTGAAGGAACTGAAAACATTAGAAAAGAATGGATAGATAGTGACTTCAAAGTATTTTCTTTTTTAGTATCAATTATCTATCCTAGGTTACCTCTTCATTCTCTTTCCTCTGTATTTATTATCTTATCTTATTCCTTTTGTTCTTATATTTTACACTCTAGGAAAGTTCATCTTCACCATCATTTATTAGATTTTGACATTGTTTTGCTCTTTGTTTAAACCACAACACACTTTAATTCTATAATAAAAAATAAAATGTCCCAATATTATTTTTTACTTGTTAACCAGATCATTTTTAATGTCAACTATAAGTTCTTAAAACTCACCTGACCATACTGTCATATTGTTCTGATCTCTCTTAATAGCTTTAGCTTCTCTATCATTATGGGACCATGATATCTGTCCAGAAAGTATCCATGTATGTGCTACGAAAAATAGAGACATTTATTGAAGAAGATACAGGATACAAGAAACATTGTACACAGGACAATGATGCCTCAGGCCCCTTCCAAGTAGGCACCTTGGGGCCTCACATGGTTCTCCCAACGTCATTAGCAACCGCAGCACAATGTTCCTTCTGCTCTGGTAGCAGAAGCCACAGAACGAATTTTGCCATGACATGTATGACATGTTTTTTTTAAAGATTTTATTTATTTTTATTTTTAGAGAGAGAGGAAGGGAGGGAGACAGAAAGGGAGAGAAACAGCAATGTATGGTTGCTCCTCACATGGCCCTCACTGGGGACCAGGCCCGCAACCCAGGCATGTGCCCTGACTGGGAATCGAACCGGGTCCCTTTGGTTCCCAGCCCACACTCAATCCACTGAGCTACACCAGCCAGGGTTTTGCCATGACATGTTTTATGCCAACATCCTGCATCAAAATCCCAAACACAATAGTTTTTGGAGTCCTCAGGTCAGCTTCTAGTTCTGACACTGTCATTGATCTTTGTTGACTGCAGCCCATACACGTTCAGCATTCTCAGGTGTTCTGCTTCTTGCAGGCCTTCCAGAACGTGGGTCACTTTAAACAGATTCTCAATCATATTTTAAATGTTTGTGCCACACTTTTATTTGCACTGCACTCATTGCAATGTCCCCAAAATCTTTCTGAATCATTGGAATAGTTTCTGCAGAGGAATGTTCAAGCTTAATGCAAAATTTGGTGCAGATTCGTTGCTTTACTTGCTCAGTCATTTTGAATGCCACAACCACACAGTATACATGCTCACTCACCAGCACCTACTGCCCCCACTGACTAGTACAGAGAAGTCATCATTGTTCACACATGTGTATTTCAGTCCACTCTTCTTGGCTGCTAGTTACATTGATGTTATGCAAACCATTCTTGTTATATTAACAATGGCTGGACTTTTATAGGATACACTTTTACTAAAATATATTTCCAGTGTTCATAATAAATCAGTTCAAAGATTTATATGTCCTCTGAGTCTTCAGGATAATTTCCTCTCTTTTCACCTATGGTAATTTCCCCATAAGCCTCATGAGACTATAGCAAAATACGATGTTTTACAGAACACAGTAGGTAAGGCTAGCCCTTGACCCTTCTTATCTGTTTATTTAGGGGCTAGTTGAAACTCCATCTTCAATCTACAGCCAGTATCAATCTTGCATTGATACACATAAGTTTTACTGCAATTTCCAGTGTGTTAATTAGATTTTTATGTATTGATAAAATGCTAATCTGAGATGAACTATTACCTTACTAAACCAATGAAGTACCTGAAAACCTATGATCAGATGCACCTTGCCTTTCTGCTATATGAGAAATATAATTATTGATATGTTCCCATTTTATTTTTACTTTTCTATATCTTGTTCCATGGATCTCATATCAGTGAGTATTCTCCCCAGAGCCTAGCAGTATATCTATGATGCATAGAATTTAATATTAGTGTATATTCTCATTTTGTTTTCTTTATCTGTTTTAAAGTATCCCAATGGGTATTTGTGCCATTTGAATAAAGGCTTATTAGTGATCAAGTATTTTAATTAGGGTTTCCACAATTCATATGTCAGCTGATCTATGTATTTTTTTAATTTGGAGAATTTAAAAAATTGTGTAAATTAGTACAGAAAATACTATTTTCTGAAAGTAAATTGAATCACCATCTCTCTTAGAGTATAAAATTACTAAAAGTCTACCTAACAATGAGACAATTTTTGTATATGATTAGTATGAAAGAAAACAAAAATAATTTACATTTATGTCAAAAGATTGAGAGCATTACAAAATCTACAAAAATAATAAGCAATTTTTAAGCCTCCCAAACTAGTATTCAATATACTTCAGAGGTGGTCTAATAATACACTAATAGTTCTTATTAATTTTCTACATATTATTAATATTTTGTACTGGCATAAAGAATAATCCTAGAGTCATGACATTCTAATTTTGAAAGTTGCATTGAGTTGTTTCTTGTCCTGGCTCACACATAAGCAGATGTATTCTTGGCAGAAATTGTCTTCGGTTAACTGCATTTTTTATGACTGTAAAGCACCAAGTTGGTCATTGTTACTTTTAGCATCTACTCACACTTTTCAAATGGGGACTGTCATCAGTCTTAATAAGACTCATCAAAGAAAAATTTTGTTTACCATTTGCTTTCAGAGAGCTCTACTTAGAAAGAAGGAGTCATATCTGTGAATTTTAAAATTTTACACACCTCCCTAAATCACTGACATCTTTTCTTAATCACTGGGGCAAAGTTTCAGTTTATAAAAACAATTCCAAAGGACATAACTTTAGATCCATGGTGGCAAGAGAGCACTCATCAGCTTAACAGTGTAGATACATTATAACATGTTTACGAGACAAACAAAAAACAAAGGAGAAATTGGTGATTGGCATGGAAAATACAGAATGTGCCCAGTGGTTCTCCTAAATATTGAGGGATAAAGGGTTAACTATAATTCTGTACTTTACACTAATAAAATGTCCAATATATTCTTTCCCAGAGCAAAATAACATGTTAATGACTTGACTTAATGTCATTTTTGTTAATATGACATCCAGGGAAGCACTCCTCCTGGAGCTATAATCCATGCTCAAGGACAAATATCAAAATTGCTATCCACTGCTTCTCACTGGTGGCTGAAACTGCAGCTCTGGGTCAGATGGTCATCATTACTGTGATTGCCTAGACATTTAGAATTAAGGCTGTAGCCTATTCTCTTTGTTTCCTCTCCTAAGGAATAGCAACCATATGTATATATTTGCTGACAATGTTCATCAAGGCATTCTATGACTCACTGATGATTTATTTTTTAATGGAAAGAAGTCTGTCCAATCAGATTGAATACTTAGCAAAGCCAATAACAAATGGTGACTTTAGATAATTGGTTTAGAATGCAAAAGTGAATGTTATGTCCATTTAAGAGAATCCAAGCTATTGGAATCTACTCTATCTGGGTGGTTTGTCAAAATCTTCTTTAGGGTTGTGCATGTCCATATTTAGATACTCTCAATGGACTCACTTTACATACTAAATTTTAGAAATAAAGGTTTTAGTGCAACAGAGCCATACACAGAACGATCAAACATACTATATTGTCTGATGCCAATATCTAATATGGGAAAACAAAAACTAAAAAAATGTATATATAACACTGAGCCACTTGTGGGAGAGTTCCCATGTCTGGTGGGTGACAGAGAAAGTGAAGCAAGACCAATCCCATTACCACTAGTTATGCTTCAGCCGCTCCAATTTCAATCATTTTGCTTTTATTTCTGATGTGCAGAGGCTGTTTGATAAATTCCCTTCTGGGAGAGGCCAGTCTTGGAAGGATGTGCATTAAAAAGTTATGAAGAGTACATAATTTATTAAATCAACTCATTATTGGGAACTGTTAGTATACCATTCATTTAATAGGAATCATTGGTGGAGAAAATAACTGTTGTTTTGATCTGATCACATAAGCTATGGCATAATTTTCCTTGTCTGTGATGATTTAGCTAATCTTGAAAAACATGAATAGTCACTGAAGCTCTGCTTGCTTCTGGAAAATAGACCATATGTTCTGTTATTTATTAATGGCAGTGGCTTTACATTTTTATTATGTGTGTAACAAATAGACTCTCCAAGTTTTCAGCAAAAGTGATTGAATAATTGAATAGAGTAGCTATATCCCTGAGTGCACACGGACAAGAATAGGAAACAGTTTTACTGACAAATACCAAGAGCTAGGGGCCTTTCATCCATTAACAAGTTTCTCTCAGGGAGACAAATGATCAGTCAAAGAACACTTCCTCATCTCTGACCCTAGGAAGACTTTCTTCATGTAATTTTGAATATTATTTTGTAAGCCAAATGATATAGAGTTAAGTTTAAAGGGCAGGAAAATTTCAAGTGATATATTATTATCCTAATTTCAAAAGCAGATAAAGACAAAACAAAAAAAAAGAAAACTACAGGCTAATATCACTGATAAACATAGATGCTAAAATCCTCAACAAAATATTGGCAAACTGGATCCAGCAATACATTAAAAAGATCATACACCATGATTAAGTGGGATTCATCCCAGGGATACAAGGATGGTGCAATATTCACAAATCAATAAATGTAATACATCACATAAACAAAAAGAAAGACAAAAATCACATGATCATATCAACAGATGCAGAAATAAGCATTTGATAAGGTACAGCACCCATTTATGATAAAAACACTCAGCAAAGTGGGTGTAGAGGGAACATTCCTCAACATAATAAAGGCCATATATGAGAAGCCTATAGCCAACATCATATTTAACAGACAAAAACTGAAAGCTTTACCCCTAAGATAAAGCACAAGACAAGGAAGGGAGTCTGCTTTCACCATTCTACTCAACATAGTATTGGGAATTCAAGCCACAATAATCAGACAAGAAAAAGAAATAAAAGGCGTCCAAATTGAAAAGGAGGAAGTAAAACTGTCATTGTATGCAGATGACATGGTATTGTATACAGAAAACCCTACAGACTCCACCAAAAAACTACTCAACCTAATAAGTGAATTTGGCAAAACAGTAGGATACAAAGTCAATATTCAGAAATTGAAGGCATTTCGTACACCAACAATGAAATCTCATAAATAGAAATCAAGAAAAAAATCCTATTTGCTATAGCAGCAAGAAAAATAAAGTACCAGGAATAAACCTAACCAAGGAGGTAAAAAATCTATACTCAGAAAACTCCAGAACAAAGAAGAAGGAAATCAAGGAAGACACAACTAAGTGGAAGTATATACTATGTTCATGGATTTAAAGAATTAACATCATGTGCTGGCTGGTGTAGCTCAGTGGAATGAGCGCAGGCTGGGAACCAAAGGGTTTCGGTTCGATTCCCATCAGTACACATGCCTGGGTTGCAGGCCGGGTCCCCAGTGGGGGCTATGTGAGAGGCAACCACACAATACTGCTTCTCTCCATCTCTTTCTCCCTCCCTTCCCCTCTCTCTAAAAATAAATAAATAAATAAAATCTTTAAAAAAGAATTAACATCATTAAAATGTCCATATTACCCAAAGCAGTCCATAGATTCAATGCAATCCCTATCAAAATACCAATGACATCTTTCACATATAGAACAAATATTTTAAAAATTTATGTGGAACTATAAGTGACCCCAAATAGCTTCAGCAATTTTGAGAAAGAAGAATGAAATAGGAGGAATCACAATATAAAACCATATTACAGTCAACTGTAATCAAAACAGTCTGACACTGGCATTAGAACAGACACATAAACAAATGTTACAGAATAGAGAGCCCAGAGATAAACCCATGTCAATATGGTCAATTGATATTTGACAAAGGGGAAGGAGCATAAAATGGAGTTGGGAGATCTGGGCAGCTACAAAAAACTGAAACTAGACCATGAACTTACACCATACAAAAAATTCTCAAGATGGATAAAAGACTTAAATATAAGTGTTGACAACATAAAAATCCTAGAGCAGAACATAGGCCAGAAAATTTCAGATATCCCATGCAGCAATATTTTCATCGATATATCCCCTAAGACAAGGGGTATAAAGGAAAGAATAAGCATAAGGGACTACATCAAATTAAAAAGCATCTTCACAGCTAAAGAAAACATCAGCAAAATGAAAAGGAAACCAACTTATGGGAAAACATATTTGCCAATGATACTTTGGACAAGGGTTTGATCTCTAAAATATATAAAGAACTCACTTGACTCCATGCCAGGAAGCGAAGCGGTCCAATTAAAAAATATGAGCAAAGGACGTGAACAGACACTTCTCCAAGGAAGACATGCAGAGGGCTTATAGACACATGAAAAAATGCTCAGCATCACTAACCATCAAAGAGATGTAAATTAAAACCATAATGAGATACCACTTCACACTGGTCAGAATGCCCATCATTAGTGAATCAATAAAAAACATGTCCTGGCAAGGCTCTGGAGAAAAGGGAACCCTAGCACACTGTTGATGTGAATACAGAGTGGTACAGCCATTGTGAAAAATAATATGGAATTTCCTTTAAAAACTAAAAGATGGAACTGTCTGTCTTTTGACCAAGTGATCCTACTCCTGGGATTATACCCTAAGAATCCTGAAACACCAATTCAAAAGAGCCTATGTACCCCAATATCCATAGCAGTGTTGTTTACAACAGCCAAGTGTTGAAAACAGCCTAAGTGCCCATGAGTAAATGAGAGGATCAAAAAACTGTGGTACATTTACACAATGGAATACTACACAGCGGAAACAAAGAATTCCTACCCTTGGCAACAGCATGGATGGAGCTTTAAAGTATTACACTAAGTAAAATAAGCCAGGCAGTGAAAGACAAATAACATATGATCTTACCTATAAGTGGAACCTAATCAAGAAAACAAATGAGCAAGATAGAACCAGGACATGGAAATGAAAAACTGACAATGGTCAGAGGGGTGGGGGGAGGGGGATAATGGAGGAAAGAAGGGGAAGGGGAAAGTCAAGGAAATTGAATAGAGGAATCATGGGCATGAAGAGTAGGTGGGGGATCAATGTGTTGGGGTGGGGGACAGCCAGGGGAGAGCAACAGGGAAAAAGGTGGCACAACTGTAACTGAACAACAATATAATATTATGTATATATGTGCATACATATATAAAAGCCATTTCCCATTAGTGAATTTTTACTTATTTCCAGTTTGTCCCACTACATAGATATTGTAGCGATCAATCTCCTTATTTCTGTAGGATACATTCCCAGAAGCAGAATTGAATTGCTGGGACAAAAAATATGTATTTTACTCTTATTATGTTGTCATATAGCTTCCACCTCTCCCACAGCAAGGTCAGGAAGCAGCATTTTGCCCATGTCACTGCCAGAGGTCAGACTATCACTCTTTCAGTTTGGCAGTCTGATGAGTTGGGCAGTAATCTCTCATTGTGACTTTCATTCTCATTTCCCAAACCTCACGGTGGGTTTGGCATCCTTTCATATACATTTAATAGCCATTTGGATTTGCTCTTTTACAAACTTCTTATTTCCATCCTTGGCTTATTTTCCTACTGTGTTTTCTCTTTTCTAATAAATATTTTTTTCAAATTTTACTTGCAGATTTTTACTGTTTAGTCACATTATCTGTAAGCAGTTCAAAAATTATGTTTCAATAGTGTTGCTGAGCATCAACTGTCTACAATGTCCAGTGCCAGAGAGCTACCACAGGAGACACATTTTCAAAGTTGGTAACAGAGCTAAGATAGGGTATGGAGACATCTAGACTACCAAGCATTCCATAACATACTATGAAATAAAATGTATCACAGAGTTATTATTAGAGTTATAAAAAAGAATATATTTCTGGTTATTATGGTCAAGAGAAATTTCTCAGGGAAGAGACTATGAGTCTGATTTTAATGGTTAGTATGATCTTGATGAACATTATGTCCAAAGAGAGCAATTCACATAGAAGGAGTAACACAGATTTAAAAAAAAAAAAAAAAAGAGTAATTCAAATGCCAGAAGAGTTGAACTAAGGATCATGACCATTTTAATTTTTAGTACAATTTCTTATTGTAACAATATAGCGTATAATTTTCAAGTTCTAAAACCAGTTTAAAAGAATACAAATGTGTTCCAATTGTAGGTTTTTAAAAGTAACATTGTGCTTCTTGTTAAGAAATGCAGAGAAATGTTATATTTCTGTGTTTAGAATTTAAAATTCTAGCAATCACTAAGCAAGTACTTAAGCTATTGTATTTTGAAAATCAGAAAAATCTGAGACTTATAGTAACACTTTATTTTCTTCAGTAACACTAAGTTACTAAGCAGTAACTTGATATTGTGAAAATTAATACAACCTCTGAAAACATCTACCTTGAAATTAGCTAAAATCTCTGACTCAATTTAAATTCTGGCTGTATTTGACTTTTTAGCATACTATTATCTACTCTGTGTTTTATCCAAGAGTTGTTGAGATCCACATATAACCTACATTTATAAAGAAATTTATCAGCTACATAGAAAAAATGATAATTAATATTAATGATTCCACTTGGGGGCTGGGTCATTCTCTCAGCTGTACAAATCGAAATATATAGCTATTTCACAGCCTCCAAAAATAAACATAGAAGTCCCTGAAGGAACCTAAACTATTCTCAGAGGTAGAGCGGCTACTTACTGCTCTCCTTTGTTAGGCATTGTAGCCTCCTCCCCATGGTGCCATCAATGACATCTGGCACTCCTCCATTTTCACATCATTGCTTCATCATGATGAGTACAACTGGGTACTTCTGCTTCAGCCCTGCACACTCCATTTTGCCAGGCAAAGCTGCTGCTTATCTCCTTCTGCTAAAGGCTACTGCCTTCAGGATATAGTACCAGAATCTTTGCCACTTTCATCCAAACAATATGCTTTCCTTTAAGGTTGCCTCTGAGTGCTGGAGAGCTTGCAGTACCAAGTCTGCACTATGGCCCTAGTAAAGAAGAAAAGATGTTCGCTTCCTTCGTGGTGTGAGGGACTGATATGGGAGTCCCAAACAGCTGCTGACTGTCATTGTGGATCTTCCTCACTCATCATGCACAGTCCCAAGCTCCAGTCCTGGATGGATCAGAAACTGGTCCAGTAAGCAAGGAAGAAGGAAGAAAACCACAAGGATCAGGAAATATGAAAAAGGCTGACAATACCACCTTATCCACTGTGGGCATCAAGTCTGAAACAGGCCCAAACTGGCAGAAAGGGGAAGCTTTAACTCTAAATGTATTTGTAACTATTTCAGTGCTTAAAGTAAGGTACTACAATTAAAATCGCCAAATAACTATTTTACTACCATAAACCAGAAAAGTCATGAGATTTGCACTAATGGAAAACAAGTACACCTACAGAGCAAGTTAAAATGAACAATGAGTAGAAAGAATAAAGGTTTTTCTCCTGGAAACCATCCTATTTTTTATTGCAATTATTATTGAATTTCCACTATATGCCAGTGTTCTTCTTAACTAAAAATGAAGAAAAATGTATTGATAAATTTAACCTTTGAAATGATTCTATGAGATGAATATTATTATTATCAGTTCATTTTATAGAGAAAGGCATTTAAGTACAAAGAGTTAAAATAATGTCTCAAATATCACTAGTCTAGTGAGGGGCAGAGTTGGGATCGATTGTCCTCTGTAAGAAAGAGTAAAGATGGAGCTATCACAAGCCATGAAGAAATTCTGAATTTTAAACCGTGTACTATTCACTTGTATAAAGATCATGAGTTGCTTTTCTTTGAAATAGACTACAAAAACAAAAACAAATTTTATTATCTCCTTTATGTTCATGCAGAGAACCTGCACATTGACTCTAGAACAAATTACCAGTAAAATAAAGTCAAGACAAAGAATGATTGAACACGTTTTACTTATTTCTAAATTACGTTTTCTGAATTTTATATATAATAATATATAGTGGAAAGCATATTAGATATTGTAGAAAATCAAATTAATGATGTACAGAAAGAAAATATTGTAAAATATTGAAAATAATGTAAAGAAAATATAAGAACTTCATCTAAAACACAAAAAGAAGAAATAAAAGAATCAAAATAAAAATAAATAAAAGACTTAAATTGGAAAAATGTTAAACATAAGCCATATAGAAAGCAGGTTGCCAAAGCTTAATCAAAGCATATAAAAATAGATGCAGCAGGGTGAATAATCAAATAAATAATGACAACCTGCTTCATGCAATAAAACTTTATTCTCAATCTGAGAGTATCTGCCATATTTCAGAAAATCAATGAAAAGAAAACAATTTAAAAACATATATCTAGTGGAACTGTCACTGTTAAAAAGTAAAGAAAGAATCCTACAGCCATCGAGGGAAAAAACAATAATATACAAAGAAATAAGATACAATTGGCTCAGATTGCTCTTCCACACGAAATGCCAGGGGACAGTCAGGCAATATTCATTAAACTTTGGAAAAGTTATCCATGAGTTATTTTTCTGGGGTGCCGTCAATTCATGTATAAAGGCAGCAGAAAGACACTGGCACAAAAGAGTACAGAAAACATTTCCCAGATATATTTCCTGACCATATGAATCAAAGAATAAAAATCCAGAAATGAGAATTCCATGCCTACAAAGGAATGGCAGTGAGCAGTGACAACCAGTGGCCATACTGAGATACTTATTAATGCAATAGAAACTCTCTTAATTGAACTCAACTAAATTAACAGGGACCTTCATTCCTGTGAAAATCATACTGATTCTCAGGATTTGTTTTAGTCTTCCAGACCTGCCATAACAAAACACCACAGACCGAGTGCCTTAAATAACAGAAATTTATTTTCTCACAGTTCTGATGGCTGGAAGTCCAAGATCAAGATGCCAACAGATTTTGGTTTTTGGTGAGGCATTTTCCTGCCTTTATGATGGTCACCTTTTCATTGTGTCCTCACCTGGCCTTTTCTCCCCACTCTTGGTGTCTCTTCTTCTAATAAAGACTCTAGTCCTATTGGATTAAGTCCCCATCTTTATCTCATTTAACCTTAATTACCTCCTTGACCTCTTCTGCCTCCAAACAGAGTCTCATTGTGGGTTAGGGCTTCTATGTATGAATTTGAGGGAGACACAATTCACTCCATAACAGTATTCATAAACTAACAAGCTACTCTGAATTCCTTCTATGCAATGCCAACTCTTAATGCTTATTGATAAGGCTTACCCCTAGGGCTTACAAGTTACCTCTAATTTTGAATCCACAATATAAATTGTAAATCACCCAACTAAGAGCCAGCTATGATAATTTCTAAATTGTTTTATGCTACTAATAATTACTAATGAAACAATTTATCTACATGCATATTTTAAAACAAATGAAATAGGAGTTTGAAAATCTAAGGAGTTTTTTGTCTATGACCAATTGTAATATTTGGAAAGAGTTAAAGGGAAGCATAGAACAAAATTGTTTTCCAGTTAATTAGTGTGGCTGAGGCAACTAGAAAAGAATGAGAAATTTAAAACAACACTGTGGTGATGCTGGGGGAGGGGGAGGGGGATGGAGGAGGGTATGGGTATGGGGGGATAAAAGGTGATGGATGGAGACTTGAGTTGGGGTGGTGAACACACAATACAATGTATGGATGATGTGTTGTAGAATTCTGTACCTGAAACCTGTTTTGTTAACAAGTGTCACCCCAATAAATTCAATAAAAAGGAAAAAAGATAATGCATTTAAAATGAAAAAAAAAAATATTCTGTTCAACTTCACACCCTGCACAAACAGATATATTGAAGTGAAGATAATAATAGTAGAGTTTTTTCTTTCTTGTGCTGTAAAAAATGTAATGCACATTACACGTGTGAAAATCTATTTCAAATGAAAGGACAGCAGAAATACATCAGCTTTTAGGAATATATAAATGTGAATGCTGCCTCTTAAATCTGAATTTTATAAAAAACAGTTGTTATTGCTCGGCAGTTTAAATGATTATTTTATGTTAACAGTAAATCATGATAAAATTGTAGTATTTGAGGCAATGCATACATATCAATAAAATGTGATATGTAAAATAATAAATAAATTATAAAACATTCAGAAGGATTCTATCCACAAATTTCTCCTATGAATCCAAGTTCTCACTACTCTTGAATAAATAAAATATTAAATATCACTGATGCTGTTTTAAAAATGCAGTATATGTAAGAAAAACAGTAGAACTGCAATTAAAAGAAATACACTAAAAGAGGAGTCTCAACTATACATCTAAATATAAGTTAATTAAATGTATTTATATGTTTTAAGTTAAAATAAAATGATTAATAGTGTGTATATCAATTTAACTACAGAGTCAATATTTTTGGTTACTCAAGCAATTATGGATCATAACGATGTAACATAAGAAGGATTCTCTTGTATTTATTTAAATAACAGTACAAAGCTGACTGTGAATCATTTTATTTTAAAAAGTTACTTATATATTTGTTTTAAAAACAGGGTTTGTAACCGAATTTTTATTGAAATAAAGTTATCAGGAGACTGTGTGTTTGTATAACCTTTGTATTTATATATAAGTATTATAATTATTGAGAGATGAAAGGATTTGGGGGACTGCCCTGGGAAAACGATTCGATGTAGCACACACCAGCTTTATAGGGTTGGACTCGGACGGAGTTGCGTAAGAGGGCTGGTCCCTTCCAGCATAAGATCACCCAGGAGCATACAGCAAGGAGGACAAGGGAAACTCTGGAGCAAGAGGAGCAGCAGAGGAGGCCAGGCGATGCTGCTTAGCAGCGTGTCTGGGAGGCTGTGGACCAGAGACTCCGAAGGGTCATGGCAGTGTGGGGCCTTACAGCAACAAGATTCTATCTGATGAATGGCCGGCAGGAGTCGGGTACAGTTTCTCAGGGTGTGCAAAGCGGGAAGGCTTTAGTTGCTAAAAATCTGGTTGGGCTACTTTAAAAATAATTTGATGTGTGAAAATTTGAACTTGGCAACACTGGGTTTTGAGCCAACATGTCTCAACCTGCTTTGAAATAAACAGCCTAGGGGCCACCATACGATGGCCATTTGGCTCTTTTATGTAACAATTGTAAGTGGTGTAAACTATATGTATACAAATATTACATACACATGTAACAATATATACTGTTGCTATTGCATAGAGATATTTGTACTAGGCAACAATAAAATTGCCAAGCTCTAATTGCCATAAATGAGCATGAACAAGAAGGGGTTGAATATTTATTTCCTCTTAGTAAAAACAAGTCAAGTGAACAAAAACACTATATTGGCAAAACACTATTTAAGCATTTTAGCAATTATAAATGCACAGTTTCATGTGTGTAATTACATATAAATTATTTTAGCTTGTATAAAATTGCTAAAAGAATGGGCTATTCTCACGCTCCTTAAAGGAAATTTTAATTATTTTTTGCTATCTCATTCTTATTTTTATTCTTCTGCTTTTTGTTTCCTTAGAGTCACTGTGGCATAGCTGCCAGGGAAATAAAGTCAATAAAAATATATATTACTGATGTTACATTAACAGACTCCACAGATAGCAATGTGACCATGAATATAATCACATAAAATACAAATGCCCTCAATGTTGAGAGGGAGGGAGGGGAAATAATAGATAACAGCTTTAAAATTGTGTAAAAGGGAAATAAAACATAATTCCAATAAATTAACAATGAGTACCCATTAGACTTATAAAAACATAAGCACTATGCACTTTAAATGAAGTTAATAAAGCCAGATAGGAAATGTTTTATTAAAATGCTGTTAAAATAAAATATTCCTAAGATAACAATGGGTTGAAAACTTTCTCCTCCTCCTCTTCTCTTCTTCTTCTTCTTCTTTTTATTATTATTATAATTATTACTATTATGGAGATTAAGAGGAGTGATAGGGAAAAAGAAGCAGAACAGCTCAGTTCAACATATTATTAGGCACCTATGCAGCAGGTGCCGAGGATAATAAGGTGAATAAAAATTTTTCATTATATTGCCATTGCATATAGGAAGCAATTGTTCTCAGCTTAAAGTAGCTCATAGTTTACTGGATAAAAAACAAAACACAATACTGTGGAAAGAATAGTTGATCTGTCCCTTCATAATTATCATATTGTCTGTCTTCCCTGTAATACTATGAGCACTTTGAATATGGGAGCTATGTTTGCAGGTTCTCCACATTGTATTTCTAACTCTTGCAGAGAGATGTTTGTGTGATAGGCACGCATCAAGCATGTGTTAACTTGATTAATGTGAAGAGCACTAGCCTGTATTCTTGTTCTGTCTCAAGCACAAAATCAAGGGTTAGCCAAGTAACCCTACTACCTCTTTTGAGTTACTAGTGCATACGTGAAGACTCTTATTGCAAGCTAGAATTTCCCAAAGCTCAACTTCAGTATATTTCTCTTTATCTTCAGAGAGCCTCCCTTATGTTTGAGTTGGGGA